>CM067375.1:65561742-65621742 GCA_034401795.1 Chaetoderma sp. LZ-2023a
CGTTACATATATTATAACATTTAACATCAGACATAAACCACAGCTACAGCATAATGTATGTCAAGTTTTCAAAACTTACACATCAATTCCCAAATCCAATTAAACTATGTATTTGAATCTCTATGAGACCACCTGCCTTAAGAGACCACCTTTTGATTCTCCTTTGGGAGGTCTCACAATGCAGGTTTGAAAGTATATCATCAATTTCGTTTGTTAGCACTGATGTCATCCATTTTCACTTAAACATTGTTCAAGATCACTATTGGTTAAGCAAATCAGAATGCGTGCATAGTCAACGTCCATTTTGCAGGTTAAGAGACTTTAAAAAAAAAATTCTACATGAACGAATAAAATAGTCTTCTCTTGGCCGGCAAATGGACATTTCTCAACATAACTGCAAATCAACCTCCGCAGTGGTATTGGGGAATGGCTATTTGCAGCACAATAGAAAATGATTTTTGTAAATTTATCACAGGAATGACTGCCTTGCCAGCCATTTCAGTTGTACATTTTCAAAAGTAGTCTTCTCTTCACCTGCAAATGAACATTTCATGAGTAAATATTTACATTTTTTAAATCTAAATCGTTAAAGCAGTGTTCTGTATGTGAAAAGCATCTGGATCGCAGAATCAGTGGTTATTTCTAGCCCTATTGAGAGGATCCATTGATGGCCAGTAGGTTCCAAGCAAATTAGTTCCAAAATGATCATAAACTTACCTTATTGTTGTCTTGTTTTAAAAAGTAAAATGGCTAAGCAGATAATGAGCAGTAGTCTTTTAACACCCTAACCTCTATATGCCAGAAAACAAGATGTTTTATATATGATGTATGTAATGCCCTGTTCAATATTTTGAGACCAAGTTGACTGCTATGCCCTATTAGTTTCAAAATCTTCAAAAGCTTTCATGTATATATGTCTTGAAATTGAGACATGGGCATTACATATGTTAAAGGGTTAAAAGAAAAAGTTGACAGATGGAAGGGACCACTGCATAAGGTCAGCCCACCCCCATCCCCTCTGGACAGTTGATCTAATAATGTGTGTGATCTGTTTTCTAATTATTTTACAGGTACCTCCTGTAAGCGCCTGAAACCAGGTACTGTTTCAAATGTGTTCAACTTTGACACTCCATCTACACTATATGCTAAGGGACAGGAGAGTACACAAAGAAATAGGAAACTAGTTACGGATGTGATGGGTGCCAGTCTAGATCTTGGAAATGAAGTTCTCAGGGAGACAATGGAGGACAGTGAAAGTACTTCATCTATCAATGCCACTCACTTCCTGTGTGGTTAGCTGTCCATTGTGACCTTCTTTCTGACAGAGCCTGTTTGTATTCGATAGAGAGATTTCAGAACAATCTGGATACAATCAAATTTAATAAAGGCAGATAATTATGACCATTTTATGCTCAGTTAAGACTTGTGAATGATGATATTTGCTAGTTGTGACTTGTGAATGGTAAAATTTGCTAAATGTTGAGCTAAAGGTGAAGCAATTTGATCAGTTGTCACTTATGAATGAAGTTAGTAAGAAATGTTCTGTTGAATATTTTGAACATAATTGGATTGGAAGACACTGTTTCTTAGGCAGAAATATGTTATATTAGTTCTGACCTGTACTGTAATGATAATATATGCTCAGTTGTGACTTATGAATGCTAATATGTGTTCAGTTGTGACTTATGAATGCTAATATTTGTTCAGTTATGACTTATGAATGCTAATATTTGTTCAGTTATGACTTGTGAATGATGATATTTAATCAATTGAGACTTGTGAATGATGATATTTAATCAATTGAGACTTTGAATAATGATATTTAATCAATTGAGACTTGTGAATAATGATATTGAATCAATTATGACTTATGAATGACGATATTTGCTTAATTGTGACTTATGAGTGATGAAATTAGCTAACCTCTGCCTTATGAGTGATGAAATTTGCTTACTTGACATATTAGTGATGAGATTTGCTAACTTCTGCCTTATGAGTGATGAAATTTTCTCAACTGTGAGCTAGAAGTGATGAAATTTAACCAATTGTAACTTATGGATGACAATATTTGCTCAGTTATGACTTATGAATGATAATATTTGCTCAGTTATGACTTGTGAATGATGAAATTTGCTTAATTATGACTTATGAGTGATAATATTTGCTAATTTCTGCCTTATGAGTGATGACATTTTCTCAACTGTGGGCTAGAAATGATGCAATTTGTGACTTTTGAGTGATAATATTTGCTAAGTTATGACTTATGAATGAGAATATTTGCTCAGTTATGACTTGTGAAGTTGTGAATGATAATATTTGCTCAGCTAGGGCTTGTGAATAATGATATTGAATAAATTGAGACTTGTGAATGATGATATGTAATAAAATTGAGACTTGTGAATGATGATATTTAATCAATTGAGACTTGTGAATGATGATATTTAATCAATTGAGACTTGTGAATAATGATATTGAATAAATTGAGACTTGTGAAGGATAATATTCAATCAATTGAGACTTGTGAATAATGATATTGAATACATTGAGGCTTGTGAATAATGATATTTAATCAATATTATTGTGACTTAGAAGGGATTTAATTTGCTCAATTGTGACCTATGATCGGATCAAATTCTGGATCTATGATCCATATCTCAGAAACTGCTTGTCTGATTTTCTCAAATTTTAACACAAGAAAGAGTGGGATCTTATAAATACTAGGCATCGCCAATGTTGCCCGCGCGTGATCCAAAGAAATCCAGAAAATGGAGTACAATTTGGGAAATCTTATTGGTTTTAAAAACTTCTGGATAATGGCATTTCATTATATAAATAAAGAGTACATTCACTATTCCAGTGTTTCAGCTCTGTATGTTATAAGGTTAAATATAATTTATATGGATCATAGGATGCATCTATTTAACCCTTTAATGGCTAAATTTAGTCAAGACCTTAATATTAAAACATTTGCTTATTGAATGTACATTTTCGGGCCAAGAGAAGAGTATTTTTGAAAATGTGCCATTGAAATGACTGTTTCAGTTATCGAGTCAGGCATTCAAGTGGTACATTTTCAAAGGTTTTTCTTCGGTTGGCCTGCAAGTGGACAAGCCAGTCTTTGCCTTGACAAGTAAAGCATTAAAAGGCGGGCGGGCAAGCAGGCAGACAGGCAGATAGTAGACAGAGTATCCATCTCTACCATGCACCAAACAATAGGGTAGGGAGGCTATGTATAGGGTATATAGATAGATGATCGCTACTATGATGTAAATGGTTGCTACTGCAATACATGACATGTCACCATGTGAATAAGATTGGTCATACACAGGGCTGGGGTGGTTGTGTGTGGGGAGAGGGCGGGCTGTAGAAACTATTGTTCTGAAAACTTCGTAGGGCACAGACACCTTTCTTGCTTGATTACTGAATGTTACCATTACTGGATTTTCCCCAGGGTCTGTCACTCTATAGCCCCAGCTCAATAGCCCAGTTCAGAACTTTTAACATATGTAAATACTAATGCACTTCTAGCAAAACTAGATGTAATGGATTGGATTGTAAATAAGGTAGGCCTTATAAAAGGTTATACATAACGTGGTCTATGCACACATGTATGGACAGTAGAACATTTACTCATTTTTTAAATATTTGCCTAACCTACAGTCCTACATACCCTCCCTTCCAGGTACTGGTAGAGATGGATACTCTGTCTAATCTTTGCCCCAGCCACCTACTCCTGGTGACGCTCCTGCTTGTAAATTTACTTCTCCTTATTTACAAGTGGGTTAAATAATACACCGATGTTTGATTAGTGATTATTTGACAGCAGCGACATTGATTACTTGACAGCGGCGACATTTATGTGTATCAAACTCGGTCCGAAGGTGATGCTTTAAATCACGGAAACGTAGAACGACGTTTGAAAATGTCGAGTTTGGACACTATTAAAGTTATTATTAAATATGTATTGCCAGTAATGATATGGTATTAAACATAGTAACTAGAATCAGCGTGTATACGAACTATAACTACTTAAATAGACATGATACGAATAACAAAAGTACAAACTCGCGTACTGTCAAATACGATCGCATTAGAGAGGATGCCTGCCTCACAACACACCAACGCCGCCTGGCGGCTGTTGCAGCGGTGCGCCCCATTGAAGCCATCGCGTTAAAACGACTAAGCAAAGTTTAAGAAATGGAAGGAGTGTTATTTCACGCCTTCCCCTAATAGCTTTACAAAATCGAGGAAAAGCAGATCTGACTGACACGTCCTTGGCGCCACGCGGAACCGGATTATTACTGCACGTGGAGTGACGTAGCGTGTTTCTGTTCTCGCTTTTAAATAAAACTAATTCCCTAAAATGGGACCATTATTATGATAAAAAATGTGTATATACCGGCATGCCGCTAGGCGTACACGCTTTTTGCCCTCCCGTATTGTAGAAGTCGATAATGCAGTATGCTATATATAACCTGTCTTTAAAGGACAACTTGGTGACAATAAAAACTGTCTATACACAGGTGTACTGTATATGGAGGGTCAAATACATTGATTCTTTAGCCTGGGACTAATAGTGTCCTTTAGGTATATTTCAACGGAGGAGTCTTTATAGAGAGGTGTACTTTAGAGCAGGTTTAACTATAGGCCTAGTCTTAAAAAAAGAAATCATAATAATTAATAATACTGTAAGGGTGGGTGGGTATTATAAGGGTTTAATATTTGACATGACAGAATTTAGAGTCTGATGAATAATATTTCAACAAGAGCAGGAAACGCACGTAAATGACGAAACATACAGCGCAAAAGAAAAGCGCGTGCCTCGTCAGATTTTAATTTCAGCAGGCGCTGCACGAACGTTGCGTTGATTGGTTGATTTATTATGCGTAATAATTCGATTTATTATGTGTATCAAATCAACCAATCAATAACGAATACCCGCAATTCTAGCCTTCTGGTTGGTTGATGTATTACGCATAATAAATCGAATTATTATGCATAATAATTCGAATTATTATGTGTATTAAATCAACCAATCAATAACGAATAAAAGTCATTCTAGCTTCTGATTGGTCGATTTATTACGCATAATAATTCGAATTATTATGTGTATTAAATCAACCAATCAATAGCGAATACCAGCAATTCCAGGCTTTTGATTGGTTCATTTATTACGCATAATAAATTGAATTATTATGCATAATAAATCGAATTATTATGCATAATAATTCGAATTATTATGTGTATTAAATCAACCACTCAATACCGAATAATAGCCATTCTAGCCTTCTGATTGGTCGATTTATTACGCGTAATAAATCGAATTATTATGCATAATAATTCGGATTATAACACATAATAAATAGGAACGATGCTAGCCTTCTGATTGGTTGATTTATTACACATAATAAATCGAATTATTATGTATAATAATTCGAATTTGTACACATAATAAATAGGAACGATTCTAGCCTTCTGTTTGGTCGATTTATTACACATAATAAATCGAATTATTATGCATAATAAATACAGAATTGTGACCCTGATGGTCTTCCATAATATATATATATATATATATATATATATATATATATATATCGTTTATGTTGAGGGTTTGCTATGTTGTTAGCATCAAGATTGTTGCTGTTGTTGGTGTTGTAGTTGTTGTTGTGTCTGTGGAATGGTGGTCAGAGATGGTGAGCTGGCACTGAGGTTGTGATGCTGCTCATGATATGGTTGGCAGAGGTCCTAATGATTACCTTGGTGCGCTGCTGGTATTCGTGTTAGTATTGGTGATGGTGTTGATGCTGCTGATGATGACGTTGTTGGTGCAGGTGTTAATGATGTTGTTGGTGGTGGTCTTGATGAGGAGGTTGGTGCTGCTGCTGATGATGGTGTTGGTGTAGGCGTTGATTAGGGTGTGGATGCTTCTGTTTCTGCTGCTGCTGATGATAATGGTGTTGGTGCGGGTGTTGATGATGGTGTTGTTGATGATTGTACTCAGGACGGTGTTGTTGCCGATGTTGGTGAGGCTCTTATTCCCGGTGCTGAGGATGGTGTTGTCGTCGGTGATGATGATGTTGTTATTGTCGGTGTTGAGGACGGTGTTGTTGTTGCCTGTGATGATGATGATGTTGTCGATACTCATGATGGTGTTGATGATGGTGTTGTTCTCGGTATTGATGATTGTGTTGTTGTCGCTGCTGAGTTGGTGCTGCAGCTAATGATTGTATTGGTGCTGCAGCTGATGATTGTATTCGTGCTGCAGCTGATGATTGTATTGGTGCTGCAGCTGATGATTGTATTGGTGCTGCAGCTGTTGATTGCATTGGTGCTGCAGCTGATGATTGTCTGATGATGCAGCTGATAATGGTATTGGTGCTGCAGCTGATAATTGTATTGATGCTGCAGCTGATAATAATATTGGTGCTGCAGCTGATGATTGCATTGATGCTTCAGCTGATGATTGTATTGACGCTGCAGCTGATGATTGTATTGATGCTGCAGCTGATGATTGTATGACGCTGCAGCTGATAATGGTATTGGTGCTGCAGCTGATGAGTGGATGATGATGTAGCTGATAATTGTATTGGTGCTGCAGCTGATAATGGTATTGATGCTGCAGCTGATAATGATATTGGTGCTGCAGCTGATGATTGCATTGATGCTTCAGCTGATGATTGTATTGACGCTGCAGCTGATGATTGTATTGATGCTGCAGCTGGTGATTGTATTGATGCTGCAGCTGATGATTGTATGATGCTGCAGCTGGTGATTGTATTGATGCTGCAGCTGATGATTGTATGATGCTGCAGGTGAAAATGGTATTGGTGCTGCAGCTGATAATGCTATTGGTGCTGCAGCTGATAATGGTATTGGTGCTGCAGCTGATAATGGTGTTGGTGCTGCAGCTGATAATGGTATTAGTGCTGCAGCTGATGATTGTATTGATGCTGCAGCTGATGATTGTATGATGCTGCAGATGAAAATTGTATTGGTGCTGCAGCTGATAATGGTATTGGTGCTGCAACTGATAATGGTATTGGTGCTGCAGCTGATAATGGTATTGGTGCTGCAGCTGATAATGGTATTGGTGCTGCAGCTGATAATGGCATTGGGGCCACAGCTGATGATTGTAGGGATGCTGCAGCTGGTGATTGTATTGATGCTGCAGCTGATGATTGTATGATGCTGCAGATGAAAATGGTATTGGTGATGCAGCTGATAATGGTATTGGTGCTGCAGCTGATAATGGTATTGGTGCTGCAACCGATGACTGTATTGCTGCTGCAGCTGATGATTGCATTGATGCTGCAGCTGATGATTGTATGATGGTGCAGCTGAAAATGGTATTGATGCTGCAGCTGATAATGATATTGGTGCTGCAGCTGATGATTGCATTGATGCTTCAGCTGATGATTGTATTGATGCTGCAGCTGATGATTGTATTGATGCTGCAGCTGATGATTGTATGACGCTGCAGCTGATAATGGTATTGGTGCTGCAGCTGATGAGTGTATGATGATGTACCTGATAATGGTATTGATGCTGCAGCTAGTGAGTGTATTATTGCCGGTGTTGATGATGATGTTTTACTGTTGTTGAAAATGGTATTTGTGCTCTTTCTGATCATGGTCTTGGTATTGGTGTTGATGCAGATTATGATGATTGATGATTTGTGTGTCCGTGTTGCTGCTCATGCTACCAGGATTGGTGATCGTGGGTAGTGTGGCTGCACTGCGTATACCTCCATGACCGCCAGTGTTGTAATCACCATTATCAGTGGCGCTACATTTGACAATGACACTGATGGTTAGATTTTATATCAATTTCTAATCGCATATTCATGTTCTCGTTGATCAACAAACCCCATACTATCTGAAGCGTCTATATATTGAATTTGTCTTGAAACTCTTTCCGTGACGCTATTGTTTATCATCCAAAATGACCGATTTCAACACATATATCATATATGATAAGTAAAATTAGTTACATCTCCTGGATCTCGAATTTGTTTGAGTGTAGCTTTCCTCATCACCTTGCTGACTTCCTCAGCATTAGATGACGATCGCTGGAAACGTTACTCATGTCAGTTATCGTGCTGACACTTGACATCATCGATTGGTAGACTAGTGGTATAGGGTAACATTTTTAGAAATATCATGCAATTTTCAAGTTTTACTGGCCCGTTCCAGCTTTCTTTGTAAGCTACATCAACGGACCTTTCCAGTTTTAGCGATGGCACGCCCATTTCTAGCCAATGTCCGCCCGCACTTCGCCCGTATTGGGATCAGTCGATCTCTGTACTCTCTGAATCTCAGTTTCCAGGAAACTATATAGGGTAGCTGTTGAATACTTTGAATCTAATTTGACTGGTTGCTGTTGCCGTCTATGGCAGCAACATGGCCCTGACAAATTAGCTTCAAAATATCCAACATCATGTTTATTAAATACCAAAGACATACAATTCGTACAACGTGTTGGACTATTAAACGTTTAAGACGGACTAAATCTGGTCAATCATGACGTAGTGATCATGACGTCATCCTGCACATCACGTACTTGGTTATGGCGTCATATAATGGATGGATAAATTAGAAAGGTCCATATTGATAGTGTTTACTGATTATAAGCGTCTCCTGTCATTTACATCTCTCATTCTCACTGTTCTCGTTTGTCCTCAGTGGCCTACTTCCAGATGATAGATTCGTATGGGCACATCTACGGACCGGATTCGGACAAGATTGGGGAATTGTTGTCTGTGATCTCCAAGATTCTCCAGCAGTATATGGAACGTCTTGATCGCGAACACCTGACAAATGTCATCGATACCATGGTGTTTTCGGACCACGGTATGTATGCTAGACTGAGGGTGGTTGTGATGGTAGTGGGTGGGTAGGTGTGGTGGTGGTGGCGGCGTGGTTAGGGAGAGGTAGGTAATCAGAGACAAATCAATTACAGCTCACCTGTAGCATCTTGTCATTTGAGAGCCATCAAGTGGTGGTATGCAAATCACATGTTTCGGAGTGTCCATCGCATGAGTATAGCCTCGAATAAATTGATTCACATATAGGTCAATGTCTCAGAAGATGCTCGGCGATTCGCTTGAAAAGTTCTCAGTTAATAAAAAAACAGAATTTGCTCAGTATCTGACAGCCTGTTGCCACCAACATGAAGACTTGATTGCCATCAGAAAATTGATCCCCTGTATGGAAGGTAATCCCGTTAATATAATAACCCTATCTATGACATGACACCGTTGTTCTCCCTTGGACCATAATTCCATTGAAAACTGCCGAAATTCTCTATATATACCTTGAAATTTGGATCCACGGAATTCAGGATTCCAAGCATATAAATCGATTCCAACACGTTGACAGGTGGTTGGAGCTTAGCTAGACATGGTGGAGGGTGCGTAGATAGAAATAGGTCTCTATTTGTGAGATTTCTGGTATAAAAATTGACAAATCGAGAATGCTGATTCACCCTTCTTCAATTCCGACGGTGAGCTGTTTGCGTTGGCGACGCGAGAGTCACGGCTAGTATATAGCTCTGCATAAGAATCAATAGCAGACAAAGCGGGTACTAGGAGCGGCGTAGCTGGCATTGGTTTTAGCATAAGTGATAATATGAAATTGTTTCTAGAATAGTGTTATTAGTTATTTATTAATCAACTTGATATACCCACATCTACAGGGGAGGACGTCATTGCATAAATCGGCTAAGCGTGCTAAGAGGGGATCGCAGGAAAGCAGGACTCGGTACACTCAAGCCAAGAGTGGATCTTAGGAAGCTAAGGATTTCGGCTGAGGACAAGACACAGTGGGCAAAAGCGAAGAAAGTCTGATTGCAGCTGGAGGATGTTTCTACTACTACAGCCGCAGAATACAGTAATCATATATACATATACTCACAAATTGGTTTTCCAAGTGGTGTGTAGCAAATCTTGCTCGAGGGACCATCTGGCTTTCGGCGCCAAAAGATAGTGGTTATTTACGACACGTTGTCTAATGAGCACATGTTGTCGACTTACAACCTGCCTTAGAGAACCACCAGCTATTGACTTCCGCTTGCTCTTCTATGGAAGGTCACGTGTATATATATGGGCCACGTGCATATTGCCACCACTTTTCTAGGTATGCACGCGCTACTATGCCGACGTAATTAATCAACTATTTACACACCATAAAACTGATCAAATGAACGATATGTTGCACCATTTCACCTGCGTCTGGTGTGCCAGAACATGGCAACACCGGCTGTGGGTGGGACGAGTCTCAGGATATGCGAATATTTGACATCTATGTGTTTGTGATTCAGGCATGACTGCCGTTAGTCAAAGCCGCGCTATCAACATCACGGGTCACATCGATAAGAGTGATTATATCAGAATGTTTGACTCAGGACCCGTCATCTATGTGTGGCCAAAGCCAGATAGAGCGCAGAAAGTAAGTTCTGGGAGTGAGGCTTGGGACTACTGATATATCGATGGTGTGGGTGTGAGGGGGTGGGGTGGGTGGGTTGGTGGTGGGTGTTGGGCAATATATAGATAGGCAGACAGACACGTTTTAATATATGTCTACCAGTTTTGAGAACCTTTCCTGGATGTAGAGCCGTTCAAATCTGGCATGTATCAAATACGAAATGCTGCTATATATGTTTCCAAAGGTATTCTTCGGAAATCGTGCTCGAGGAACGTACCTGCACTCTAAATTACTACTCGGTAATTGTCTTAATAGAAGACTTATTCCCAGAGGTTTGATTAGTTAAATATGTGTGTCGATCCGTTCAAGAGGTCTATATGATCAACCTTGTCAAATTAGCAAGCAACCATTACAGTGTTTTATGTGGTTTCTGGTGTACGGTAAGGATTAGTAGTATGGCCAGGGCTGTCTAATCGTCAGTGTTTTGACTTAGTCTTATGGTTTGAATGTATATATTAGGGGTTTAGCTGGGTTAAGTCTATATTTAGATTTAGGTTTAACATGTTTAAGATTGAATAGCTGGCAATCCCCAAGCGTATGAGTAGTATTGCGGCTACTGGTAGACTGAGAAGTATGCCTTAGTGCTAGGTGTTAGAACATATGGTTTACACTATGCACACGCAACGCCATATTACGCCAATCCATTAACAGTTCGCGTTTATTTGATGCTGGGATAATATCCGACCGTATCATGTCCAGAATTCCCAAATCTATTCCGTGAGGGAGATTAAAATAAATGTAAACACCGTTCTTTTCCTATTTACCTATAGGTGTACGATGATCTGAAACGAATTGACCCTACCAAGATGACGGTGTATTGGAAACACGAGATACCAGCTCGTTGGAATTTCAGGGAACATGAACGGATCCCTGAGATTTTGGGAGTAGCTACTCCAGGGCAGTATATTACAACCGTGAGTTCAGAATTCAAACAGTGTCTGTCATAGACAATTTACCTTTCCAGAGTATCCATGCATCATCTGACCTCGTATGACGTCACAATCATTACGTCACAAAGCGTTCCATATAGACCTCATCAAATCTCAAATGGTCCGACACGTTGTATTAATTGTATGTCTTTATAATTCTTCGCTATTTAATAAACATGCTGTTGAATATTTTGAAACTAATTTGACTGGGCGATGTTGCTGCCTTATGCAGCAACAACATCCAGTCAAATTAGTTTCAAAATATTCAACAGCTTACCTGGGTAGCTTTTTGGAAATTGATAAGCAGGGTGTTCAGAGATCGATCGATCCAAATACGAGCAAGGTGTGGGTGGAGCTTATCTAGAGACGGGCGTGGAATAGCTAACACCGGAAAGGTCCATGACGTGTAACAAAGAAGTGGCTACTTATAATCCAAACCATGCGACACATCGCGTATAGGTCCTGTATGAACTATACAAGGACAAATATGGCATACATATATATATATATATATATATATATATTTATATATAGATAAATGAAAAGATGGCAACCCATACACACTGTAGATATCGGATTGTCTTGTGGGAGTCATGACCCCATTGGACGTCTTATATTTATGAGTAAGACCTCAGTGAAATTATTAGTAGTATTTGAAAATACCAGGTGAGCTAGCGAACTGAGTGAATATGAATAGCAATAGATATAAGCTGCACTGGATGACTTCAGCCAGTGCTGATGATAGGATACAGTTTCGCGGAAATAGAGTAGGTTTCGCAGAAATAGAATAGTAACCAGATTGAAACTGTAGTAGTATATTCATCACGTAGAATAGAAATTAGAATAGATTGGAATAAGACCGGCGGTTCTGAGTTGATGATATCTGTCAATAGTTGAAGAGAAAAGTTGTTGCTGTGGGATCGGCATACACTTTTATAATATTCAGCAGTCATTTAGGCCTTTAGTTTAGTAAATAATAGAGTGATAAGAATAGGTATGAATCGATGGGAATCGAGAGAATTATAGGAAACAGACTGATATGTAGTTGTTGACAGTCGGCATTCCGACTCCCTTAAGCAAGTAGAACAACACCAGCTGGCAATGAGATCATACAGCTCATGTGCTTATTAATGTTCGTTTCCTACAGGCTTATCCATGATAGGCAAGGGACAGGACAGAGGCATTGTAGCGTCCTGTAGGAATTAATAACACAATCGAAATTTGTATATCAACTATATGTCAATCAAAGAAAGGCATGCTACAACAACACATTCCGTAATGTTGTTAGTTAGCTGACAGATCGCATCAAATCAGAACCAGCCAGAACCGCTTTGACAGAGTTAGCGTGTAGATATATAGTGTTTAGTGATGAATCCCTAGAAGAGAAGCCCAGAGTTTGATTGGCCGAGATGACGTCATAATCAATGAGCATCTAGTCAAACTCTGTGGCAGAGAAACAAAAGAAACTAAGTTTCAGAGTGAAATCGAGAAATAGGCGAACAGGGATTGGTCAGAACGATCAACAGGAATAGGTACGGACTTCTAGGAAGAGATAAGCAGATGTTGATTGGAGGCAAGAATGCTGCGGGCCAATCGAACTGTGGTTATGTCTACCTAGAAGGATGAAAGGAACAGGAACTATGTATTACGATATATATAGATCTATATATCGTAATATGTATAGAAATTAGGAAAATGTAATTCGTATATAATGGACACTTTGCCTATTAAGTCTTTAGTCTTTTACCATCGTTGATTCATGAATGTAGTATTCTCAGTTTGAGAGTAGTCAAGTCGAGACTTTGCAATTATCGGTATTGATTAGTAAACCGTACTAAGTAGTGGTAGTCTTGATAACATATCAGCTATAAGTTGAGAGTAATCAAGTTGCGAAGTAATTAAAGCATATTAAAATATAATCGTGATATAAGTAGTAGATATAAATTGTAATTCGTGACAGTATAAGTCACCTCATTTAAGTATAGTGTACAGTTAGTGTCAGAATAAAATCATCACCTTGTCTATATTCAAGGCACGAGTTTGAGTAATTATTCCAGAAGTATAGGGCAACCCTGTACCGTTCCTGAGAGCTTTTGATCCGTCAGATAGGCCTGGTTACGAATACAAATATCTTCATAGTTCGTGGTGGAGAGGCGATCAGAAGATAGATTGTCGCAGCAATCACCACATCATAGTCTTCTGAAGGCGTGACTGTTTAGGACAGTATCTTATAGGAAGTTTTATCAAAGTGTAAGATCGAAAATCTTCAGTGGCGAGCCTGCCAGGATCGGAATAATAATAAAAACACAAACTGTGAGTACATAAGACGTATGGCCCAGGCACAAGTGGGACGACCCACTAAGGTAGTGTTAGACAGCGTTGCAGATAAAGTGCAAGTATTTATAAAGGCGGTAAGGCAGTCAGAACACACGAGGGTAACTGAGCATAGAGAGTACCGAGACAGTTCAATAGTAAAAGTTACCACAGACATAACTTGCGAAGAGCAACCCCGACTCCAGAGAATAATTGTCTGTTTTTACTATCAGTAGTAAAGATGGCCCGTAAACCTGACCCTGTATTGCCATGCCGCACTGACCCTCAACCCGGACCAGAATTGCGACCCGAGATGGTGGCCGCCATGCGGGAGATGGGTACGGCCATGGCTGGGGCTATCGTAGAAAGTAGCGGGAGAAGAGAGACAGCCCGGGTTTACCGAGAGGACATACGGGAAATGGTACAGAGGATACAGCCTTGCGACGGACTGATTCCGGAGCAAGTCAGGGTCTTCATAGATGAGGCGAAGAGAGTGTGGAGAGCGAATGAAGGAAGACTGGAGGGAATCCCAGCATACATAATAACTAGAGCTGCCCGGGGGCAATTGGCGCGTGCAGTGGATGGGTTTCTCGTGGGGAAAGTGCTAGAAGATGTCACCTTTGGAGAGATGGAAGAGTATATTACCACCAACTTCATTTCTTCCAACGAAGATGAGCGAGTAAAGTATGCACTGGAAGGGGTGCATCAGCGGAGAAACGAAACGCTTATAACTTTTAATCGCCGTTACAAGGAGTTGGCGCTCCGAGCCTACCCTGAAGAGAACAATGACAATAAAAGAACTGTGCTAGCCATATACTTAAAGGCCCTGAGTGACCACAGCCTGAGTAAGAGGATTGCGCGGAAACATACCACGACATTGGGCTGCGCCATGGAAATATCGGAGGAAGAGGAGGTATGTAATGATCTCCTCCGAGCAATGAAGATAGATGGGCGATGGGAGGAGCCGATGGAGGTAGGCATATTAGACGCAGCGGAAGAACGCGGGGTGTGGACGGTGATAAATTCACTAAAACGTCAGATGGCTCAGCAGAGCAAGATGATAGAGAAGCTCTGTGGTATCATCGGCACCCTGAAGAATGAGCAAGCGAACGAGGAGAGACCGGCGGGCAGAAGAAAGCAAGAGAAGCCAGCATGGCAGACCCAGTCGCGGCAACCG
Source organism: Chaetoderma sp. LZ-2023a (assembly GCA_034401795.1). Classification (NCBI taxonomy): domain Eukaryota; kingdom Metazoa; phylum Mollusca; class Caudofoveata; order Chaetodermatida; family Chaetodermatidae; genus Chaetoderma; species Chaetoderma sp. LZ-2023a. The sequence goes on from CM067375.1 coordinate 65,576,646, forward strand.
CCGCAACCAAGCAAGCCGGGCAGGGCTCAGCGCATCACTTGTTTTAATTGTGGACGAGTGGGGCACTATAAGAGTGACTGCACACAGGCTGTTCAACCCACCCGAAATCCAGTACAAAGGAGGGCCCCACCGAAGCAACAGCAGCGGGGACAGAGACCACCAATAGTGTGCTTCACGTGTGGGATAGAAGGGCACCTAGCTCGAGAGTGCCATATCGTGATTAAAGATAGAGAAGAAAGACCCAAAACCATAAAATGTTTTAGGTGCGGTAAAAACGGTCACATCGTTCCCGATTGTCCATTAGCAGTAGATCGGGCAACCCGACAGGCGAATCCAGAACATCGCCGAATGCTAAAAAGGCTGAGGGAAGAGGCCAGGTTGGACGCCATGGATGTTGACGAGTTGGGACCGAACTATAACCAGTCAGAATGGAATATAACACCCCGTTCGTGTTCGCGGAACGTGCGCAAAGACGTAGCCAATAGTTTAAGGGCGCGCGACGAGTATGAAGACCAGGGCGGTTTCGTTTTAACGGGGGAGGGCACGGATGAGTATGGCCGGTATTTGCACGATATCGGAGGTGACTCATCTGGCCGACGGAGTTCGTACGCAGAAGTGGTGGATGGACGAAGGAGTCCGGGAAACTGCAACGGAGGAAACCGTTGGTGAGAACACCGACCGAACGGTTTCTGATCCGTCTGCGATTAGATAGAGACGGTCCGGAGGATCAAGGTGAGTACCTGCATGCCCTAGTGGATACTGGTGCTAGCACATCCTTGATTCGAAAGGATATATGGTGTAGCATGCTAAATGCTAGGCCATTGAAAAGAGCCAAGACGTTCTTAGCTGTAAATGGTTCCCAGATAGAACTTTTGGGGGAGACGCAAGTCAAATTCAAGAATGCCCGGCCTATTCCAACTACGGTGGTAGCCAGCATGCGGCATGAATGTTTGATTGGAGCGGATGCTTTGCACTTGGGAAATGCAAAGATTGACTATCGGACCAAAGTTGTAGTATGGTTTGGGCAGGTATATCCCTTTAGATATCCCTATAGGGAACAGACGCGATATGTATACGCGAGTTGTAAAGAAACGACCGGATATAAAGATATCGACAAAGTTCTAGATGAATTTGCGGATATCTTTGATACGGCTCGTCCAAACACTTTAGGATTGGTCCCCAAAGTAAAGTGTATGGTGCCAACAGGAGATTCGTATCCTATAAGGCAGAAGGCCTACCGTCTACCGCTGGCTAAGCAGTATGTGGTCAAAAACCAGGTAAAAGAGATGCTAGCAGCGGGCGTCATAAGACCATCGTCATCACCCAGGGCGTCACCCATTACATTGGTCCCCAAGAAGGACGGTGACACCCGGTTTTGTATTGACTATAGGACATTGAATTCGGTATGCCGTAAGGACAGTTACCCGCTACCGAATATCTCGTATATTTTTGATTCGATGCGGGGTGCAACGATGTTTTCTACTATGGACTTGAAGTCTGGATATTGGCAGATACCAATGGCCAGCCAAGACATAGAGAAGACGGCGTTCGTCTGCTGCGAAGGTTTGTACGAATGGATTCGTATGCTGTTCGGTTTTTGCAACTCAGGTGCCGTATTTCAAAGGGCGATGAATGACATTTTCCGGGAATTTGTAGGAAAATATGTGCATGTTTTGGTCGACGATATAGTCGTATATTCACGAAATCCGACAGAACATGCACAGCACTTGCGTAAGGTCATGCGCAAGATTCGAGAATATAATTTGCAAGTGAAAAAGAAGAAATGTGATTTCGCCAGTAAGTCAGTGGACTTGTTAGGCTATCGCATTTCAGCACAAGGGGTAGCTCCTCAGGCTCAGAAGGTCAAGGTCATTAGAGAAATGTCTCCACCCTGAGATGTGGGTGAAGTGAGAAGTTTTCTCGGAGCTACAGGTTATTACCGAACTTGTGTACAAGGCTACGCCGAAATTGCAAAGCCTTTGATAGAATTGACCAAGAAGTATAAGCGTTTTGAGTGGGGTAAGGAAGAACAGCAAGCATTCAAGAAATTGCAGAACTTGTTGTGTAGTGAGACGGTTCTCACATATCCTAATTTGAATGCCCCCTATAAGTTGTATACTGATGCTTCTAGCTATGCGATTGGTGCAATTCTAGTGCAAGTAGATGGTAAAGGTGTAGAGCGGGTGATTCAGTATGTGAGCTCTACCCTTAAAGATACTCAGCTTAATTGGCCTGTAATAGAGAAGGAAGCTTACGCTGTGATTTACGCGTTGAAGAAGCCACGACCATATCTATTTGGCGCACAGTTTATGGTGTACACTGACCACAAACCCCTAAAGAGTTTGTTTGTTGGAGAGGTGAAGAACACCAAAGTGCAGTGCTGTGCATGCTGATTGCAGAGTACGGATGTAAGATTGAGTACATCCAAGGCTCGAAGAATATTCGAGCGGACATGTTGTCCAGGTTACGTCGACCGGTGGAGGTCGCCACGTTTGACACGGGCGATTTTGTCATAACTGATGTGGACGAGGGGGCGTTACCGCACGTACCTCTCGAGGTATTTGGCGTCGACTACAATGAGTTATGTACCGAGCAGACCAAGGAATACCCGGAATTGTTCAAGAACACACCGGAGGAGTATATGGTCAAAAACGGTATTTTGTATTCCTTAGTTACACCTTCAGCGTTGGACGCTGAGTACCCCAGAATTATCTTACCTACCCTGTTCCGTGAGAAAGTGCTCCGGATAGCTCATGAACGAGCGGGTCACCAGGGTCTGAAAAAGACTATCGGTATGGTAAGAGATTCGTTTGTATGGACGTCTTTGAGGAAAGACGTGATGAATATGTTGGAAAAGTGTACAACGTGTCAGGTCAACCGACCCATCACCACTCGACCTAGGTATAGTGAAATGCCCATGGCTGATTATCCAAGTCAGATAATAGGCATGGATTTGATTGGTCCACTACTAGAGTCGAGCAAAGGTAATATGTATATTATGACGATAATCGATCACTGTTCTGCATGGGCAGAAGCATATCCGATTAATGCCAAGACTTCTCAGAATGTTGAAGACAAGTTTTTCAATGAGTTTGTCGCTCGTCATGGTGTCCCTGAGATAGTGATTACTGATCAGGGTAAAGAGTTTTGTTCAAATAGACTGGAAGAACGATTTAAGGAACACGGTATCGATCATAGGAGATCGAGTCCATACCATCCGCAAACGAATGGACGAACCGAGAGGTTCAATCGTACGCTCAAGGAGCTAGTCCACAAAGGTGTGAATAATGAATCTCGTGCATGGGAGGACGAATTGGGCGCGGCTTTAACAGCATACCGCAGCTCTCGTCACTCCACGACCGGATATACACCATTTTATCTGACGTATGGTCGTCATGCAAGACTTCCTTTAACCATCCCACTGGATGCCACGCAGGATCTTGGCGAAAGACTTACATGTCTTAATAATGCCTTGCTGCGCGCTCGTGGAGAAACGGCTAAGTCTCGAGAAGTTCACCGCGAACAGATTAACAAGCGTGCAAACGCTGGTGAATTTAAGGTGGGTGATTCAGTGGTTGTAAAGGCTGAGGAGAGGATGAAATTTACCTATCGCAGTGACCCTGAGTACGAGATCTTTAAGATCAATGGTCCCGTGGCTCATGTCCGACATCAGAGATCTGGGAAAGTACGCATACTTAATATATCGAAGCTACGTGTAGTGGACTCAGAGATGTGTTGGGACAAGGTCCGACCATGCCCTATTCGTAACCCTGCTAAAGGAACGAAAGCCAGCCATCACCCTCGAGTGATGGTACCCGAGTCCAAACCTTTGCCGGTAAACGACTCCGGGGCGACATCGAGTAAAAGGGCTCGTAGGAAGCGACCAGCTTCTGATGAGAAGCCAACGATGCGCAAGGTGGGTAGGGGTGTTGATATAAATATAGATCAACCTGGGATGAGTAACGATCGAAACTGTGGGGCACCAAGGGAAACCCCGGAGACTCGTCGTACCATTATGATGGACACCTCGGAGGAGGTACCCGAGCATGCCAATGAGCCAATGGAAACGCTTCCATCTCATCCCTACTTTCTGCGCAAGCGCAGTCCCGCTCCTGACGTCTACTCATACCCTAAGAGACTCAGGATTGGCGCGTTTGGCCGTGCTCGATACGATGACTTCATCGGTCGTATCGAAGCGGTTATAAGCCGACGCAGCCAGAGGTAAAGTCACTCTCTGCATACACGCAGTACTAGTAACACGCACCCGATAATCATCATGTATACAATGCAGTTATGGATAAGCGCAGTAATGATAGGAATAAGTTACGGTGTCTGTAGGGATTCTAGCGTGCATAGATTATCGAATGGAGTCATGATCACCGACCACAGGCAGATATCAGTGATACGGGCTGAGTGGACGGTAGTAGTGTCGATAGACCATCCCTATCTGCCTGACGGATTTATTAATCAGTTACTACGAATTGGTGTTCTTGTGGCTAATATTAGTCAAAAGACTTCATTAAGCAGCCGTGACATTTTGGGTCTCCAACATGGGGTGGACGGCCTAAGGACGCTTGCCATGGGAATACAACAAACCATGCGGGGCGGTGGTAGTAAGAGAGTTAAGTGTGGACTCTTTAACTTTGTGGGGGATATAGCCTCTTCATTATTCAGGACCGCTACATCGGGCGATATAGAAGCAATCCGGGACGTAGTGAAGAAGGCTATGAGAAATGTTAATAGGTTGGTACATTTCTCTAACCAACTGGCATCCCACGTAAAGCTGGCTTTCAAGGGCATAGACACCAATGTGAATAGGATCAACGAGGTTGCGGACGGCTTAAGTGAAGTGACCCGTAATGTGAGCCGGATGTTTAAAATACAGGCAACGCGGCAGGCGGAACTGTATGCGTTAGTGCGGCTGGGGCACCTTATCAACGCGGCTAATGATGTGGTAACTAGTTACCAGAAGGCGGCAGCCCAGTTCCATAGGCAAACGGCCTCGCTTGAACTGGGGAGATTGACTGAGGAATTGTTTAGCCCCAAGGACCTGGCCGAGGTGGCTAAACAGGTCAGTGTAGGTAATCGATTGATACGTCCGTACCAGTGGTACTATCGAAACGTGGTCGTATATCCTCTGTGGAAGGATGACGAAAGATTGCATTACATAGTGACGTTGCCGTTGATAGACGGGGGTAGTTACATTGAATACGGGCTGCACTCGTGGCCCGAACCATTGGGTGTGGTAGGGTACTACATGCATGTATTGATAGCCCGGACTAGCATAGGACTCGACACCAAGACGGGCTGGTATTTTACTCCTTCCAAGTGCCGAGAGGTAATAAACCTCGAGTATGCCACGGGCAGCTAAGTGTCGATAAGACCCACGTGCCGTGCATAGTGAGTCTACTAACTAACACCACCGATAGTACATGCAATATAAAGTTGACTGAGTCCAACGAGTCATCCAGTAAAATTTTTGCCAACAAGAAAATAGGCGTCGTGTTGCAAACGTTTGGGGAAACTGTTGAAATACACTGCGGAGGACGACTGACTGACAGATGCGTAGTTGGGAATGGTGTGTTTGCGTTGATGTCTGGTGAGTGCGATTATAGTGGTAAGGGTTGGCAGTTTGAGCCAGTTTTGTCTTATAGTCGGACATACACTCGAATCAGTCTGGCCATTGATACACCGGGGTTGGATGTGGCCGGCCTTCTCAACCAGTCAATGATTGTTGAGCAATTAAGTGTGCAGAAGTGGGACCATTTGCATAAGTCTAAGTACGTGCCGCTAGCACCATTATCTGCGATCGACCCAGTGATGGTCGATGGCATGGGGGTACGTTCGTTTGTTTCGTATTCGACGGGCTCCTTCGTTGTGATAATTGTGATTGTGATTATATTATACAAATGTGGACTACTTTCTCGTATGTGGATTTGGATTCGTTGCAAGCCACATGCGGCCCATAGAAGTGCGCCACGGAGTATTCCACCTCAGAGGCCTCGGAGACCTGCAGCCCTACCGGAGCCGCTGAGGATATCAGCCGGGTCGTCGCCTAACGTTGAGACCAGGACTGTGATCGACCCGACGGCTGATGAATGGGTGAACGTGGCGTTGGATGCCAGTCCTAACGTCAGTATACAATACGAGGACTTGGGATAATATTGGTATTGTAGCACAGACTTTATAGTGCCATGTGATGATTATTTATCGTATTGTGGATGTCACTATGACCGTATAATGAGATGTAATGGTATTTGCATTGTGGATTAGGGTTTGTTTTTGTATGTTTGGTATAATGTTTATTTCAATTGTTTAGGCTTTTGGTTAGTAATCACATTGTATTTTTATTTTATTTTCTTCTCATGATTATGATCATCGTGTTATTAATTCAGTATCAGAGAGCCCTGGTATGGTGCGGTTTTGTTGTTGATGTTGCACAACGAGTTAATTATCACTCTCTTAAAGGCCTTAAGAGACGGTTAATTAACTTCGGTTGAGGGGCATGTGTAGATTTCGGATTGTCTTGTGGGAGTCCTGACCCCATTGGACGTCTTATATTTATGAGTAAGACCTCAGTGAAATTATTAGTAGTATTTGAAAATACCAGGTGAGCTAGCGAACTGAGTGAATATGAATAGCAGTAGATATAAGCTGCACTGGATGACTTCAGTCAGTGCTGATGATAGGATACAGTTTCGCGGAAATAGAGTAGGTTTCGCAGAAATAGAATAGGAACCAGATTGAAACTGTAGTAGTATATTCATCACGTAGAATAGAAATTAGAATAGATTGGAATAAGACCGGCGGTTCTGAGTTGATGATATCTGTCAATAGTTGAAGATAAAAGTTGTTGCTGTGGGATCGGCATACACTTTTATAATATTCAGCAGTCATTTAGGCCTTTAGTTTAGTAAATAATAGAGTGATAAGAATAGGTATGAATCGATGGGAATCGAGAGAATTATAGGAAACAGACTGACATGTAGTTGTTGACGGTCGGCATTCCGACTCCCTTAAGCAAGTACAACAACACCAGCTGGCAATGAGATCATAAGATCATGTGCTTATTAACGTTCGTTTCCTAGCGGCTTATCCACGATAGGCAAGGGACAGGACAGAGGCATTGTAGCGTCCTGTAGGAATTAATAACACAATCGAAATGTGTATATCAACTATATGTCAATCAAAGAAAGGCATGCTACAACAACACATTCCGTAATGTTGTTAGTTAGCTGACAGATCGCATCAAATCAGAACCAGCCAGAACCGCTTTGACAGAGTTAGCGTGTAGATATATAGTGTTTAGTGATGAATCCCTAGAAGAGAAGCCCAGAGTTTGATTGGCCGAGATGACGTCATAATCAATGAGCATCTAGTCAAACTCTGTGGCAGAGAAACAAAAGAAACTAAGTTTCAGAGTGAAATCGAGAAATAGGCGAACAGGGATTGGTCAGAACGATCAACAGGAATAGGTACGGACTTCTAGGAAGAGATAAGCAGATGTTGATTGGAGGCAAGAATGCTGCGGGCCAATCGAACTGTGGTTATGTCTACCTAGAGGGATGAAAGGAACAGGAACTATGTATTACGATATATATAGATCTATATATCGTAATATGTATAGAAATTAGGAAAATGTAATTCGTATATAATGGACACTTTGCCCATTAAGTCTTTAGTCTTTTACCATCGTTGATTCATGAATGTAGTATTCTCAGTTTGAGAGTAGTCAAGTCGAGACTTTGCAATTATCGGTATTGATTAGTAAACCGTACTAAGTAGTGGTAGTCTTGATAACATATCAGCTATAAGTTGAGAGTAATCAAGTTGCGAATTAATTAAAGCATATTAAAATATAATCGTGATATAAGTAGTAGATATAAATTGTAATTCGTGACAGTATAAGTCACCTCATTTAAGTATAGTGTACAGTTAGTGTCAGAATAAAATCATCACCTTGTATATATTCAAGGCACGAGTTTGAGTAATTATTCCAGAAGTATAGGGCAACCCTGTACCGTTCCTGAGAGCTTTTGATCCGTCAGATAGGCCCGGTTACCAATACAAATATCTTCATCGTTCGTGGTGGAGAGGCGAGCCGTAACCAGAATAGTTGTGTCATCAGAAGATAGATTGTCGCAGCAATCACCACATCATAGTCTTCTGAAGGCGTGACCGTTTAGGACAGTATCTTATAGGAAGTTTTATCAAAGTGTAAGATCGAAAATCTTCAACACGTGCAACAATGAATGTGATATGTAGGCTGTTTAATGGCGCTTTCCAGTTTATACATCCATCATATTATATCATAATGAACTACGGTACGTGTAGGATGACGTCACAATCAATTACAGCATGAATACCTCGATTTACTTCGTCTTGAACGCTTAATAGTCCGACATTGTTGTACGAATTGCATCTTTGCTGTTTAATACACATATTGTTGAACAGATTGAAACTAATCTGGCTGGGCACTTTTGCTGCCATAGTCAACAGCTTACCTGTATAGTGTTCTGAAAATTGATAGTCTGCGAGTTCAGGGATCGATCGATCGATCCCAACACGGGCGATGTGTGGCTGGAGCTTAGCTAGAGATGGGCTTAGCTAAAACTGGAAAAGACCATTGTTGATGGTCAAACTAATCTTCAATAACTATTTTAGTGAGCTATGCCAGAATATGCATCATATCAACATACATTCACGGAGCCACGCTGCACATGGCCGTATTTTTATAATATGAACCATTTGCTGATCTAATTAATATGATTCTATAGACACAGACTCGTTGTAAATACTAGTTATTCACAAGTACGGCAAAGTTGTCCAAATGTCTACTCCACATAAATACCTCTACGCATATTCCCGAAATATCCTAGTATAAATAAATCATTCATTCGTAAACAGTTAGTATGCCAAGTACCAAAGTTGATATAAATCGATATGCTAATTTAGAGGCGCAAGGCTGTAATTTGTACTATAATCTGGCGCGACAATTATAAGAAAACGACAGCAACGTTATAATTTGAATATGAAATGCCAATCCAAAAAAGATGTGTCAAGAGGACGAATTTTTGTATTATGATGTATCAAAAAGATATCAGATTTATTGAGGTGATACTTTGATTCATTCTTTTACTAAGACTAAGGATTGAACCCAATGGACATTTCTAGTTTTAGCTATGCCCGGGCCCATCTTTAGTTAAGCTCCTCCCACCCCACACTCGTGATAGGATCGATCGATCTCCGAACGCCCTGACTATCAATTTCCAGAAAACTATACACGTTTACTGTTGCATATGTTGAAACTAATTTAACTGGGTGCTGTTTCTGCACAACAGCGCCCAGTTAAATTAGCTTCACAATATTCAACTAAATGTTTAATAAATAGATAAAAAGATATACAATTTGTACAACAACACTAAGTCCGTATTCGAGCATGCGTTTGTGTCGTACTTAGCTACGGCATACATGACGTCATTGCGTACTTTATTATGACGCCATATGATGGTTGGATACACTGGTCCATCAATGAGGAATGAAATCTCAAATTACGTTTGATAGACATGTGAGTAATATTTATATAATTAATTTGATACTTCTGATATTAGACGTGACGTGGTTTGAATTATTCTAGATAGCTTGCCCTTATTCTGTTATTTATCCACAGCCTTGGAGTGGATTCAGGAACTATGGGAATTATCCGCGGAAAGGGGAGCACGGATTTGAAAACACAGATGCCGACTCTCGCGGATCGTTCCTAGCTGCAGGACCTCGTACGTACATGTGACCATGGTTCTGTCTAAAGGCCCTCAATCACACCAGACTTATTACACTTTTATAATTTTAGACACGTAACTTATCTATTTCAACGTAATGAAATGAAATAAATTGTGCATATGATGATTTCATTCCGTATGATGTAATGTAAGTTTAAGTTGTGAACTTGAATTAGAGAATATATTACTTTATACTGAATGAAATCATGTTATGTTAATATATTTTTCGCTGCATTTGAGTACACGATTTAATCCTCAAAAAGCATTACATTTTAGCAACTTTATTTTCAAGCATTCTGGTGCGAACGAGAGCTTTTAAGACAGGATGGCGAAAGAGTTCATGTTTTAATCAAAACTAGTTTGTGGCCTTTGACTCATTGAATCCGAAGCCAGAATTCAATAATTCCGTTTACAATTTTGTCTCTTGTTGAATATTCTGTGACAAATTCGACTAGGTGTTGTTACTGTCATAGACAGCAACATGTTCCTGTCAAATTAAATTAGAAATGTTAACAATATTAATCATATCATCTATATAGTTGAAGTTGAGATTAAAGGAGTTGGGGCGCGGCTGAAAGGTCTAAACTACACAGTTTTTATATTAATTGTTTTGGTATTCCCTAAAGCCATCACGGATGTAGGCCTACCTTAGCTTGGAATTCGTCAATCTACTATACTGCTGTTGTAGTAGCCTTACCACGTTGTGTGATGCACTGCAACACTAAGTCATTGGAAGGAACACATAATACGTGTCCGTTGCTTCGATATACCAAGCATTATTCTTCTATTCTTGGAGAAGGATAGTTAGCCTTAGCACGAGCGAAATTTCACATTCGTAAATCCAATTCTTAACGGATGTTTACTTTTTAAATAATGTTATTGTAACCAGTTCAGCAACAACCTTCAGCTGGATTGTTAGAAAGAGATCATGGTTTACTTCTATTGATTCTCTAACAATAGTGGAATTCATTTCTAGATAAGCCCGCCCATTTCTAGCTAATCTTCCGCAACATTTTGTGCGTGCTGGGGTCAATATATACACGTTTAACAGTGAATATTCAGAATCCCATTTTCAAGGTAACTGTACTGGAACGTTATTGACTATTTTGAAACTAATTTGACTGGGCGCTGTTACTGCATAATTTATTTAAAGGGTACACATGCACAGTAGTATGCCTGAAAGTAAAAGTGTTTGAAGTGCATACATTTGGACTCTTAAACCGTGGACCTAGATGTAATGAAACGAAATAAATCTTAGCGCATAATGTTTTCATTACGTTTTAATTAATATAATGTTTAAATTTGTCAAATTGAATTAGAATCACGAGTCCGTAATTCAGCTTCGCAATGAGAACAATTATACTAATATGGAAGGAAATCATCATATCTTAAGAATTATTTAGTTTCATTTTATTGAAGTACACACATTAAGCTTCTAAAAGTATACAATTTAAATAATTTTATTTTCAAGCATTCTGTTGTGAATGTACACCTTTAATAATAAATTCATCAAAGACACACAATTCGAAGAATGTAATTTTCACAAGTTGTTTATAAAGTAGCTCATCGATATATTCCGCTCGTATCATAAACTCTAATGTACGAATACACTTACAAGACAACATTATCCATACTTTGTTATCCACAATTGGTGCGTGGCGAGTGCAGGACACTCAATTACGTCACATACATGCTGGCAATACATAGTAACATATCTAGCTCCGCCAGGAACATTGAAACGTCCGCCAAGTGTGCGAATGCTGTGCCTTTCCTGCATTTAATAGTTAATAAGCATTATGTTTAATATTTTGAAACTAATTTGACCGAGTGTATGTTTACAATATTCGACATCTTACTTGTATAGTTACCTTGAAATTGAGATTCTGGGCATCCAGGATTCAAAATATATGAATTTGTTCTAACATACATAATAGTGGGCGGGGCTTATCTAGAAGACGGAAGGGCTTATAGATTAGAAATGGGTCCCGTTGTAACGGCAACAACTTTCAGCAACATAAACAGCAGGTATTGCTGCTGAAGCGACTTGTAAGACGGGATTAGACGATGGCAAAGCTATTACCGCTAAACCTTGATGTCAAAACTATGTTTGTGTTCCACCAAATGTGTTAAATATTTCAAGAGACACTAACTTTTATTAAACTTCTTTGATCAGATTTCAAATCAAACCACATATCGGAGCCGATAGAAAACGTGGATGTCTACCAAATGATGTGTGAAATTCTGGACATAAAACCTGCCCGCCATTCCGGAGTCTGGAGCAGAGTTGCCGAGTTTTACATGCAGCCAGAAAGTTATTTCGGATCCGGAGTTGATTCCGTCTCTTGCAGTTGCTTCTGTATCCTGGTCACTATGGTCCTAGTGCGGGAATTCTTGCACACTTAGCTCGCTTATATGGGCTTGAAATGACAAATTATTTACTGTTTAAGAAATACAATGTGAACTATTTGGAAACTAATTTGAAAGTAACCCATAGAAGCAATTCATACAACCTTATTTTAAATTGATTTTGTGATCAAATAATATCGATTCCTTAAGATGAGTGGTTTTATAACAGCCAGATTTTTGCATCACAAGTCAGTACCCTTTATAGACAGTGGTAACAATATCCCGAATAACGCGGTTTACTGGGTCGGTATTGGACCAATACCGTGACAATTCGACTCAGTACAAGCCAAGTAACAAGCATTACCGGAGATTATAAGGAGGAAATGGAGCAATGACGAACCTTTTTGGTTCTGATTAAGGAACTGTTGCTGTGGCAACCAAATGTTCACTTATTTCCTTACGTGTGCTACCATCTGTTTAGAGACGTAGGCAGTGTTCTCACCGGAGAGTTAATCGGGAAGAATGCCATATGTCAGTATGGCGTTATTCCGGATCAAGTATCTAGCGAGAACACGGCTAAGTTTCGCTTAATTGCATAATTAAATGTTGTAACTTTTTATAGAAGATGCGTGTTGTCATGGTGAAGTTAATAACATAACATTGTTCTGATTACTCTTGTTCCATTGTATTTGTGTGCGTTCGTGGGCGCGTGCGTTTGTGCATGCGTGCGTGCACGCCTGTGTTCTTACTTGTGTGCGTGTATGCGTGCGTGCGTGCGTGCGTGCGTGTGCGAGCGAGCGAGAGAGAGAGAGAACATGTGCGTACGTGCATCATGGTTTATATGTGCGTGCGTGGATGACCTTGATTATGATTAGGGCGTTTCAAGAAAAATTCTTGTAACGTCCCATGTACCTGCGAATTAAATAATACTCACTGCACTGTTCATTTTTGGAAGGATCGTTGCTGTAAGCTGAAGCTTCCTAAAAGAATTAACCGAATCTCACTTGCAAGGTAATTGTACAGGTAATCCGTTGAGTAGTTTGAAACTAATTTGACATGAAACTGTTTGTTCAATGGACATGCGCTCTCAATCAAATGAGTCTCAAATTCTTCAACATGATATTTATTATTTTGTAAAAGGAGTTAGGTTGGTTGGTCTTTCGTGTTCAAATGGCTGAGCGCTAAAATGGACATTTCCATTTTGTCCATTGATCATATTACGTCATAATCACCCACGTGTCGTATAGGATGGCGTCATAGTCAATTACGTCATGATTGACGTAGGTAAGTTCGTCATAATCGCTTAATTGATGACAGACTAAGCGTTGTTGTACGAACTATATGTCTTTACTATTTAATAAAGATGCTGTTGAATACTTTAAAACTAATTTGACTGAGGCCTCTGGCAGCAACAGCATCCAGTAAAATTAGTTTTAAAGATCCAACAGCTTACCAGTATAGTTTTCCGGAAATTGTTACTTAGCCAGTTCATGGATCGATCGATCCAAACACAGCGATGTGTGGGCGGAGCTTGGCTAGCGATGGGCGGGGTATAGCTAAAACTGGATTCCTCCATTATTTAATTATAATATTTGATTTTTCGTCACGAATGAAATGAAGAATGTGTACGTTAAGTAAGCACTCTGATGCAGTAATTTACTTTGAGGCCATGAGCCGTGTACCAGTCAAGAGATGGCATCTTAAACGGCATATAAGCCATATATACACTTAATTAACATCATGTTGTAAATGTTTACTGTACGCATATTTGCTCTAGGGTAAATACAATGAAGTAAATTTAGAATGTGAATCCAAAGCACCATCTATTTCGTCGTAGTTTGTATACTTGCACTTTCTGAATTATTCTCAAGCCGCCTCAATACGATGATGTCCGAGCCGACACAACTCAACAACATTTCGCTGATAAGTGTGTTTGTACGGCATGGCAGTTGTATCAAGTTGCATCGTGTCGTAGCCCGATTGAGCATCATCGATCGTTATGGGTTGTAGTTGGTAGTAGTCGTTGCCTGTTGTGTCGGCGCGGCCGCGTTCAGGATAGAGCCTGACTCTAGTTACCTTGATTAGCTGCCTAAAGATGAGTCTCAAGTCACGTGTCTCGCATGCGTCACGTGCATCTTTTTCCATATGGACGTAGCCTTTTCTTAACATTATGTTAAAATTTAGATGGATAATTTGAAGAGTGATAGTTTCCCGCCACGTGCATGGTATGGACAGAGGTAAGTTATTACGGAAAGAACCTATTGATCGGAATGAGAAAATGATTGTCGAATGTTTCAGTATCGAAAGTCCCGTCGATTGCAAGGACAATTTGACTGAAATATAATGCTTCCATAAGCATCAACAAATTCCAGTCAAAGTGTTCTCAAAATAGTTTGTAAAACTGACTTGTGATTGTTTGAAAAAAATAAACAATTGGGCAACAGTGAACGTTGGTGCTGTCATAGGCATTGACAACTGTTTAACTCAAATGATTATCAACATGTTAGCATAATGCAGTAGCATTATATTATAGTATATTGCATACAATTCTACAAAAAGACGGATAACTTTATGCGATCTTTATCCAGCAAAGTATTTTCAAGCATTGATTTTCCAACAACTGTCATTTCAAGTCGTGGCTCTGTGGTCGGCAATGAAGAACCAACTACGACAGTGTACGATTTCACACGGCCGTTGAGTTGTGTCGGCTCGGGCAACGTCTTATTGGTGTGGCCCGCGGGTTTAAAGGATAACTAATCCCATCTCTTGATAGCTATTCAGGTGATCTAACACGCCGGTCATAAACTATTCAGGTAATTTTAAGCTTTTTATCACGCCGCTAAGGAAAGATATTCAGGATTTATTAGTTAAATGTCGGTACATTTCTACACCCTATGATGGCTGTCATGATTTACTTTTCAACCAATCAGAAAAACCCTAGTGTGTCTGCCTCGGTATATACGCTCAGTAATAGAGGCGCCAGCTATAGTTTGGCAATGTGGTATAAAAGCAATCCTACAGGTAAGCTGTTGAATATTTTGAAACCAATTAGTTTCAAAATATTCAATCGGATTAGCATTACATAATAAAGAATGTGATGCATTGGAGCTTACATGACATCACACACAATAGCTCGAGGAGACAAAATGGTGTCGATCACTGTTCAACATTTACTCGATATTACAAAACAGATAATTGCGATACAGATCAGGGAATGTGACAGGATATGAATGATATGGAATCTATAAACCATATTCTATTGGCGCAATACAACATTTGAGATGAGATTAGCATTGCTTTAAACTACATAAAGGTTACTACGCCCGCCGGTCATTTAAAGAATCGGTTAACTGGCGTCAATATCAACATTTTGTTATTTATTGACGAGTCCCCTCGCCACTTGTTGGAGAGCGGCACGCGCCATTTGGGCATACTACTAGACAGGGTACGCTACACTAAAATCTATTTAGTCTGCCGGTACTGGATAGGCGCAATGGCGCCAGTGAGCATCGGAAACTTACTGCTGCTCAGTGGCAGTCGCTTCACCACTGTCTCGTTAGTGAACTTTGATCGCCATTTTGCCTATTACTACACAGCGTGCAAATAGTAATGGCTTTGTAGAATTACGTGATGTTATCAGCTCTTTATTAAGTTATGTTTCTATGTAATCATGCCATGATTGTGGTGTATAGTAAGAGCTTATTTTTGCTTTCACTGTGTTGATATGGTAATTTTAAAAGTTGGATTCATGTACTATTAATAAAGCCTGCTATTTCCCTGGAGTTTTGTGGGGTGTGCAAGCCATTATAAAGGAGATCTTCCATGAAGGTTATCCGACTGCATTAGCGTCGGATTTACAAAAAAGCAATAATAGTAGTAGGAGAAGTAGTAGTAGTAGTAGTAGTAGTAGTAGTAGTAGTAGTAGTAGTAGTAGTAGTAGTAGTAGTAGTAGTAGTAGTAGTAGTAGCAGTAGCAGCAGTAGTAGTAATAGTAATAGTAGTAGTAGGAGAATGAGGAGTACAGTAGTGTCAGAATGGCCCATGGGAATGCACTTTCAGGATATATGGCTGCATTTATCCGATTCGCAGGAGGAAACAACAACAACAAATTTCTAAATAGCCTTTTTCTAATATCTTCTATATGACATTTAAGGAGTGTATCATAGTTTGCTATTGCTCAAACTATGGCACGCGTTATACATCTAAAGCAACTGTGTGTGTGATTGGCGAGCTTTTTGACGTGGTTACGAGTGGGTGCTACCTAATTGTCCATATGTGGAGTGGACAAAGTGACATGTTCTGGTGGGATTATATTATCCAAGGACGCCTATGAGAACACGCCCCTGCTGGCCACCCAATATCTTGGCAATTAAGCTCCGCCCACTCGTAGCCACGTGACATCAAGGCAATCGAAAAGCGTGTATGCCATATGTATACGACTGTGGTGAGGAACCTTCCTCCATCGCTAGATTCGCCGCTAACCAGATGCATTACTTCTTCACGGGCGATGCCCACTGCTTGACAGAATGAATCGTCGCGACGTGGCACAACTGGTGTCCGAACGATGGCGGGTGCCGTACATCGCGCGCATCTTTCTAATTTGAATATGAGTTTATAACTTTTAACAAAAGCTCTAAAATTAATAACACTATGTGTCAGAACGTATGGATATCCAAGATTATGAATCTGTAAAGATTATATTTTTGTGATAATTCTTTGTTACTTTGCATTTGAATGTTTGAAATAATATTCAAATCACAAATATTTGTTGAAAACAGCCATGTTGTAGGCATGTCCTAAAGAGCGTCACACTACGGTGATTTCTTTGCCACACTGACAAGTAAAGTCTCTCCTAATTCGCAGGCCTTACGGCACTCCCACCCACGAAGTTTTAGATTGGAAGTTGATGAACGTGTTTGGTGGAGTGGTGGAAATAAATACATAAATCAACAAATGAATGAATGAACGAACGAGCGAACGAACGAACGAATAAATGAATGAATGGGTGAGCGCGTGTGTGGGCGTGTAGGGGCCTTGGTGGGCGGATGGGTGGGTGGGTGGTGGCTGGGTGGGCGGGTGGGTCGCTGGGTGTGTGGATCCATTGATGGGTGGGTAGGTGGGTGGGTGGGTCGATGGATGGATGAAGGGGCGGCTTGTAAGAAAGGAATACGGGCAGACAAATGGATTGATAAAAGGGTAAGTCATGTTGACGTAATATTATAGTGTCCGACCTTACAAATTTGCTGACAAAACAAACCCGTTTATCAATGGGTTTGGACGTGGTGGAAATCAAGGTCTAATTTTGCCTGTCTATAACGGGCACATTATGGAACATAAAAGAGAGTTCATTAAGGACACCGTGTAGCTCAATAAAAAATTCATAAGTTAAAAAGAAATCATAATTTAATTTCACATATACATATATACACATCGACTGATTAGCCTAGTATCGTATGATAATAACGGTAAATATCAGATGACATCATACTACAACATCCCATTTATTTCCCACACCACAGCACCACACACCACCAGACAGCGGATACAATAGTTCTATTTGATGTCGGGCGATATGCAGCTCTGTAAGACGACGGATAATTAGTATACTGGGAATCATACGGTAGGCCTATTATAAAGTCTACATTCTCTTGTCACATAAAACATTGTTTTTATCCATTTTGCCGGCCAACCACATAGGTAATCATATGTATAATTAGACTCCAACGTCACAAGAGGTGGTTTCTAAAGGCACGCTGTTCTTCATCGTACTAACATACACCCACTCACATAGCTACGCTATTCGATACCGGAACGTAGTGGGAGGGCGAGGGTCGTGCAATAGGACGATGGCTGTCCTTTGGACCCGATATTCTATATAGGAAATGCGCGTTGTGTCCTCAAGAGGTGGGGGACAAATCAAGACATGTAGTCTTGCGATCTCCCGTCTTCAGAACCGCCATGTTATGGCCACAAAGCAACGTCTCTCCTGTTGTACTTTTGGATATACAATTTAGTATATAATATAGCAACGGAACAATAGACTGTATCAATACGCAATGACTAACCTTAAAGGTCAGGACGTCGCGGATCGAACCGCCTTTCTTGTGGCCAGCACGAATGAGCCTGGTTCTATGGACGCTTCTCGCCTGGTAACCGGTAACACGCGGACATTTCCGGCTGTTCCCGCCAATGGTCGGATTATGGTGGTGCAGCGGCACAACACTCTTCTCTGTTATGTTATTTTTGCGAGACCCAGAACATTACTTTTTTCAAATTGGCGGAGGCTACTTATGAAAACTGGAGGTTGTGGTTTTACGGAAAAAAGAGTAGACTAAATTAATGAACAGTTGGTACTTTCCTCATGTAAAGACACATCTAGAGTTAACCAGGAGTTTAGACAATTGAGAGGTTAATTTAGGAATGCAACATCCCTCAAGCGCCAGCGTGACCAAGCTTCAAGAGGTAGATGCGAGTAGGCATACGAATCAAACCAATGAAGGCAGCACTTAATTAATACAAGATGAGCCGAGTAGCACAACAGATTCTCCTGTCTCGTGGTGATAATTCTTCCATCTTTAAGAACACAATTTCTGTTCACGTCGTGCAGTACACAAAGATACACAACACTGGTCTATGGATATTCCTTTAACTATACACCTGTCAGTCTTGAACCAAACAATACTGCATTGAAAACCATTGAAACAATTACGAGTCTCATTCTACGAACCAGTGTGACAAAGCGTCAGAGAGGGGAGGCAACTCTTTAATGTAACTACATGTAGTGCACTGTGACAAAGCGTCAGAGAGGGGAGACAACTCTTTAATGTAACTACATGTAGTGCACTGAACTCATAGATGTGCGGAACACAAGTACATTTTGCGAAGAGTGTTAGTGACACTAAGCTTCGAGTGAGTTACTCGGATAACTCCTTGATGATTTAAATATCAATTGAAAAAACTGTACATTTTGAGGGTTTTGTCACGGTGGAACGGAGTGTATGCTCAAGGAGGAACGGAAGGATGGACGGGCAGATGGACTAACAAAGGATCACATGGTGTAGGATGTATGTAATAATGGTACAGAAGCATCCTGTGCAGTTTCATTACGATCGGATAACTCCTTGATGATTTAAATATCAATTGAAAAGACTGTACATTTTGAGGCTTTGGTCACGGTGGAACGGAGCAACGGAGGAACGGAGTAACAAAGACTCCTATATAGCCGCTCGCTAATTAACATGGCTAATCGCGTTTGAGTACACCTGTAGGATGGTGGTACCTTCAGATGGGTGGTCGTACTGGAGAATGATTTGTGCCTTTGTACTCTGAAGATAATACTTGAAAAATTGTGTGAATTTAATAACAAGCATATATCGTCTCCATAGCCTAGAGCAAGGGCTGTGAAAACATTAAGACAGCCAATTGTTTGATGTCATGATACAGATGGGATTCTCAAAGCACGGTACCGTGGACAGATGGCAATAATCAAATGGGATGTCATCAATGTGATGTAATAAATAAGATGCACTCGAGGGAGATGATAACTCACACCATTTGGTATACCCGTATAGACGCATGACCTAGATAGTTCACCTTTTGACCGTAAACTCATTCATAGCCTACCCTTTAATGATATGGCCGTGATCGCTAAATTAGGTGATAATATTCTATCTTCGTGTATTTTTAAGATATGGACGGAAACATATTTTCTGACATGTACCTAGTTACCTGGATATTTGACAGTTGGCCCTCAAACTGTAACCAATTCAACCACTTGTTATTATGAATCTATATGCCAAACCACATCACTTTACCTTCGCGCACTCAGGACTGGGTTACATATGAAAATGTTAATATCCGAGATGTAGGCCTACTTAGTAATCATGTGACATAGCTACTTGTCCTTTTGACGTCAAACTGTAAAGATTTTTACAGCGACATTATGAAGGCTAGATGTATGCTAATCTAAGTGATTCTATCGTTTTGCAATACTAAGCTATTGGCAAAGATATGTTTTCGGAGATGCGAGGTACTTAGTGATCCTTCGACCTACATAATTGACCTCAAACTCAAAGAGCATCCGGCCACTCACAATGTGAATGGAACTTTGGTGATTCTACCTTCTTGCCTTTGGCGGCTTGAGTAAATAAATAGTAATTTTAACAGATCTGAAATACCAAATTCTTTGTTATATAAAGATTAATTATATATGTTGAATATTTTGAAACTAATGTGACAAAAGCTGGTGATGGTAGCAAACGATCCCAGTCAATTTAGTTTCAAACTATCCAAACAGCTTTCCCGTATAGTTCTCTTGAAATTCAAATTCTTGAATTTCAGTTGTAAAGGGTTAATGTTTCAATATTTATTTAGTTACCTTTAGCAATCAATTCAATTTAAACAACTGTAATGATTCTTAAACAGAGCAGTCTGCTGAGCTATTATTTTATTCTCGTGTACATTGATTATTCGCTATAGGTGCATCATAGCCATGGCAACACGCACTGATCTGACTTGATACTAAGCGGCTTAATGAGTAGGCCCACACAGCCCTGAAATTACAGGTACAGCCTCTACAATACGTATTCACTGTTACGAAGGTCAGACAGCTCCACGTGCAGCTACAGCAGTATAAATGTTGACGAAATGTTGCTACGTTCGCTTTGTAAATGTCACGTGGCTGTGTTTGACGTCCTCATTTTCGGTCTTGTTTGACGTCATCATATTCGGTCTTGTTAAACGTCATCGTATTCTGCCTAAATTAGCGTGGCGCGTTAAGTACTATTGACGTCAATATTGGGTGATCGACGGAGCCTACTTGTCGGCATTGCATGAGCGCGATATGCAAAAGAAAATGTTGCTCGTCGTTAGCAGGGGTGGGTCGAGACCCGGTGGACCCACCCACTGGATCCGCCCCCGGTGTGGTCTAAGAACCCACCACACACTCATGGGAAGGTCACTCTCGTTGGATATCCGTCTCCTGATTCCCAGCGTAAATATATATATGCGCTTTTTAAATGCTTTTGTAAATACGTCTTACACTGGTGATGTTGTATGTGGTTGCAGTGCAGTCAGTAACCGGATCAGCATATGATCCATGAGCTGCCACACCATGACATGACTGCTCATTGTTTATCTGAGGGAATTGCTCCGTAAGGTGATCATATGGAAACCGAGCATTTCCGCCAGTCAGGCATGTATTAAAACGACAGGTAGACCTACTTGCCATTTGCGGCCAACGCCTGGAACATGGACATAACAAGAAAAGGTTAGTTTAGGGAATTAGCAGAAGGACAGCACAAATAAAGCGGCAACTACCAATGTAGTATCTTTAATCTACATAAGGTGACGGTATCTGAATTCTCAGGAAGTCACTCACCCCATCTTCACATAATTCAGCGTGCATCACAATTGCATACAGTTTCACTAGGTTAACACGCACTACACACTTAGCATATGTTTGAATAAGTGAGTGGCCCTTTTTGCCAGCTCTCTTCCTCCGCTTTGACATTGAAGGTATTTTCCTGTAATAGAGGCCCGCGTGAGGCACTTTCCTCTCGCAACAATAATATTGGGTTAGGGGTATAACGGTTTATATTACCATGAGTGGACTCTCCCTTGCAGGGCTATCTCGCGGATTTCAAGATCAGCGACGTGCCGCTGACGAGCCCACGTTAAACAAGACACTGACTTAGTTCCATGTACCATATTTTCTCTCTTGTACTAGCAAACGAGAAGGATTGTTTGTTTTAGTTGTATCATTTTTATTAATTATGTCTATCTCCCAAAATGAGTAATCGACCATCATACCGGTGACACGAGCAGCCGGCATGAGACGGTGTGGTTCAATCATTGTGGCAATGTTCGAAAAGCCCCACTGGAATGTTATCATTCCACCAGCTCTAGAATTCAGTCTCTGTACATTCTGGAAAGTCACGAAATGCACTCCATCACCCAGAGAACAGATGCTAACTAGCTCGTCCATGCCCCATGCACATGCGGTGCAGCAGAGCAAAATATTCGGACAGACCGCTGCGTACCCACCAGTAGTAGAGCCGGTAGTAGAAAAATACCACCTCTCGCAACTGGATTTCCATTTAAACAAATGGCCATGGCCAAGAATATACAACTCTATGCAGATCCCACTGTCTGGGAGAACCTCCTCAGGATACCGGCCAGTTCTCGACATTTCTTATTCTGGCCGGTTTCCTGAGGAGGTTTTTTCTATCTGTAGGACACTTTTCTACCTATCCTACCTATCCTACCTATCCTATCCTAGCTATCGTACCCCTCCTATCTCCTACCCCACCCTGTTGCTATTCCAGCCGGCTGGTGTGTGTGTGTGTGTGTGTGTGTCTGTGGTGCTTTGACCGCGCACTGGGGAGTGTCACGGTGGTTCTTTATCTAACCTGATCAAACTACCACGGCCAAGCGTCTTACCTAGTTCCCAAATTTCAGATAAGTTCTAGGGAGGTCTTTTGATCGGATTTGACCCCCAGTCTGCAGCCTGGGAATCCTATGCAATACTCTAGTGAGTGACCCACCACAACACTACTAAAATCTTGCCTCTTAGTAATCTTATCTCTGAGCGTGAGTATTGCTGTTACTGGGCTTATCAGTCTGACGTCACTTCGAGATAACGCAGTAACACCAATGCGTAACGTAAGTTGTGGATAACTCGGCCATTTCTGGTCCGATTTTAAAATGGTAAACAGTTTTAAAATTCTCCCTTCATTCCGGTCCTAATCGCTGCTAAGAACGCCGAGAATGAAGTGATCTCTCGGTAAAATATAAGCATACACTTTTACTGACACGTGAATCTGACGCATGCACATGCGTGCTATGCGTTAATAGTGTCGGGATCAAAAGGATACCACCTCCCTCAACTGGATTTCCATTTAGACAAATGAGTAGGGCTGAACGCCCATTTAGAGACAGGCCTCCACAGTGCTATACACCACTGATCGCCATCAACCGCAGGGCCGGCCTCTCTATTCTGTGTAGGCTCAGGCAAACACGTAGTCTCTGCCAGAGTTGCATCGGCATGGTGGGACCACCCATAGGGGCTTCCATCTACCTTGACAACGTTCACCTGGGAGGAGGCTAAAGTGATTAGCCTTTGAACCACAGCAGACTCTGGCATGTTCACCTGCTGCACAGAGAACATGTTGCTGAGCAGGGGTCTCCAGCAGACAACGACGACCTACCCTCTCCACCCCATAGAAGTGACAGAAAGACTTGATCTCTTCACGTGGGTGAAAGCGGTCGTAAATGTTTCTCCGCATGGGGTCGACCCAAGGATTGGACTGTGGGTCATCCCAGATATGGGCCCACTTGGCAACCAATATCATGGCAGTCTCAGTGCCCTGTGCTACAGCTGTAGATGCCAGCATGAGCAGTATGATGAGACTCATGGCTATGTCTGAAGAGTTAAACTGAACAGAGTGAACCCCTCGAGGAATATCTGTGCCAGATCGAGCCCTGTTCCATCTGGATCTTCATCCCCTCAGGGGCAGGGGCTAGCTGCTTCACTCTGCCACCGGCTAAGAAACGTAGCTCTAGGACTATATGAGTCGTTTGTGGGCTAGTAAGTCCGACTCGCTGAAGCAGTTTAACAGCACCCTTGAATTTGGAGACATGTGACACACCATCTACACATGGGGTGCCCTCCTGGAGGTCAACAGCTTCTTCTGGTCCATCGAATGGACGACGCAGCAGGAGTTTTAAACCTGTAACCCCGATCTGGTGAGCCACCCTCGTCAGGGAGACACCTTCACCTATGTAGGTGAGGAAGGATGATCCCCGATTGTAGAGCTTTCGAACTGTCCCATCTTTTTTCACAACAGTAGAGAGGTGAGTAACCTCTATGTCAATGACTGTGGGAGGCCTATTTAGGGGCAACCATGTTTGCCAGTCACCCCCAGGTCCAGCGCGGTACCACACTTCATTCTTCTCAAATATGAACTGCAGGTTTTTTGGCAGGGTCAATAGCAGGTCATCATGGGCCATCGGCAGGGCACCACTCGAATAGGGTTTGACCAGATGAAAGCTGAGGTGGGTATTTAGGGTGTTGATGTCTGCCACTTCTGTATCCGAGAGCTCAATCAATGGTTCGAGGAAATACTTCCTCTTCGGGAAATCGTACCGAAACACGATCTTGTGGCCATCTATGTTGCGACCCAGACACTCCTTCGTCACGTCCTTGAGGTCTGTGAGCAGCTCCACCCCATCACCACCAATGTGGTGGAGGGAGAATGCCTTTGAGCTTGCTTCGTACTGTAGGGCGAATGACCTTGGCAGCATCAACTGCGTATACATCTGCTAGGTCAGCAAGACCAGTCGAGTGAGCAAAGATGGGTTCCATAGCACGCTACAGAAGGGGTTTAAACAGGAGATATAACCATGCCGATTGTCCGACTGCCGCTCTCCGGTTGTGAGAACATAATCTCACTCTCTAGAGGGGAGACAGGTGCTACAGTAATGTGTAGAATGGGTCCTCTTCGAGATGCCCTAGTGGGACACAACAAACATACACGCCGATGTGGTACATAAACCTCCGGGCCGTGCATACAGCAGCTCACTGGTAGAAGTCGGCCAGGGCGTGATAGAGTATCTCCGAGGTGCCAACAGCAACCTATGGAAAGCTATCAGTCCTAGCTTGTTCACATCTGTTAATCACCTGTTTGACAGCCCCTCCATTAACATATATGCCAGCACGGATGGGATATCGGACACCCATTTAGAGTTTACACTCTTATTCCTCATTGACCTGTCATGATATCATACAAGTATTATCTGCCCTTGGCCGGGATGATGAGGAAAGAGGTGTGCCCCTTCATGACCCCTGCACAGATAAAGGCCTTCAACGAACAGAGGCTCACACTGCAACAAGAAGGAGAGCGACTACAGCAGTAGAACTGGTATCAACTGAACGCAAGCCTTGCAAGGAGGCGAAGGAACAGTGAACATTTCCGATACTGGCAGGCCCTCCTGGAGGAGAGTAAGCGGGACGCAGGAGTCTTGACAGACGACGATGAGTTAGATGTCTTCAGAGACGAGGATGAGCCAGATGTCATACAGTGGAAACAGGAGATGGCACAGAAGTGTAAGACCAAGAAAACTATCCAGCGGCAGACCTACTATCTTGGTGATAAGGTGAAGTTCCAGATGTCACGTTTCAGAAAGCTACTGACTCCTGACATAGTGCTGGATAACCTCTGTCTAAGAGCATCTGTCTCGAAACCAGTAAGCTGGCACGGTTCACCAGGCTCTCCAAAATGAACGCTTCTATAACTCATGAGCAGATTCTGCAGGTGATGCAGATTTAATCTCCATATATACTATGGCAAAATCAGAGTGGCGGAAGCAACCAGAAATATACCCATCCGTGACTGGTGACGAGGGGGGGAGAGTACAATACATGGCTAGCGACTCCAGCAAATAGATCCCATCAGACAGAATCTCGTCAATGAGGCAGAAAGTACAGCAGAATGCGCAGGCGATATAAGACAGCCCACAACGTCCTCGCGCGTACAACCGCTGCTGCGGGTGTGATTGGAGCCAGTGCCTGGGTGGCAGCTGTGGCCACTCTCGCTACAGGGGTGGGAGCCATCGTCGCCATCCCGCTGGGTGATGTGGCACTAACCGCCACTGTCATGGCCATGGGCTTGGGAGTGGGGAAGCGGCAGATCACAAGGAGGCTGGAGAAGCATGCTAAGTATGTGCCACTGGCACACTATGCTACGGACTATCAACGAGTCTGTCAGCAAAGCTTCACAGACAAGTCAACTGGCGAGGTGATCCAGGCATTCCAGGGTGTCTACGAGGCTTCAGAAAATCACCTCCAGTGGCTGGAATTGTAGCAAGTGGATGAGGGCAAGGAGTTCAGATGGGAGACTGCAGCCCTCATGTGGAAACACGGTGTGGCAGTTAGGCGAAGCATGGTAGGGCTATCATTGAGCGGTAGAATCGGACACAGGCAGAGAGACGGTTCCCACACCAATACGCCCAGGAAATGGCCGCGCCGAGTGAACTTTCTAGCGTATGGGTGAGAGGGCTGCCTGCTGTGCTGGAGAGATCCAATGCCGAGGTTACTAGGCTAATCGGGAAGAAACCGGTAGAGGCTATCAGACACTCTGCTGGTCACAGCTCTAGAGGAGCGAACAAGGGAGAGGAGTGCCTACCGCCTGATGCTCTGCTTCGGTACCTGTATGAGCCTAGTGAGCTGGAATGTGGTCGACAGCGTGCAACAGATCCTAACTGGTCGATAGATGTTCACAGGCTTGACAGGTATGTGGAGGCGGATGGGCGACCTGCACTGTACAACCTGGCCTGCCAGCATGGAGTGTCTAGGCGCCAATTTGTCATAGAAGAGCTTCAGCGTCCCTAGGGTGCTAACATGATACTCGATGGGCTCGGTATGGCTAGCGACTCCAGCAATTAGATCCCATCAGACAGAATCTCGTCAATGAGGCAGAAAGTACAGCAGAATGCGCAGGCGATATAAGACAGCCCACAACGTCCTCGCGCATACAACCGCTGCTGCGGGTGTGATTGGAGCCAGTGCCTGGGTGGCAGCTGTGGCCACTCTCGCTACAGGGGTGGGGGCCATCGTCGCCATCCC
The DNA here is from genome assembly GCA_034401795.1 of Chaetoderma sp. LZ-2023a. Taxonomy (NCBI): domain Eukaryota; kingdom Metazoa; phylum Mollusca; class Caudofoveata; order Chaetodermatida; family Chaetodermatidae; genus Chaetoderma; species Chaetoderma sp. LZ-2023a. Next base: position 65,603,393 of record CM067375.1, read on the forward strand.
GCTGGGTGATGTGGCACTAACCGCCACTGTCATGGCCACGGGCTTGGGAGTGGGGCAGTGGCAGATCACAAGGAGGCTGGAGAAGCATGCTAAGTATGTGCCACTGGCACACTGTATGCTACGGACTATCAACGAGTCTGTCAGCAAAGCTTCACAGACAAGTCCACTGGCGAGGTGATCCAGGCATTCCAGGGTGTCTACGAGGCTTCAGAAAATCACCTCCAGTGGCTGGAATTGTAGCAAGTGGATGAGGGTAAGGAGTTCAGATGGGAGACTGCAGCCCTCATGCGGACACACGGTGTGGCAGTTAGGCGAAGCATGGTAGGGCTATCATTGAGCGGTAGAATCGGACACTGGCAGAGAGACGGTTCCCACACCAATACGCCCAGGAAATGGCCGCGCCGAGTGAACTTTCTAGCGTATGGGTGAGAGGGCTGCCTGCTGTGCTGGAGAGATCCAATGCCGAGGTTACTAGGCTAATCGGGAAGAAACCGGTAGAGGCTATCAAACACTCTGCTGGTCACAGCTCTAGAGGAGCGAACAAGGGAGAGGAGTGCCTACCGCCTGATGCTCTGCTTCGGTACCTGTATGAGCCTAGTGAGCTGGAATGTGGTCGACAGCGTGCAACAGATCCTAACTGGTCGATAGATGTTCACAGGCTTGACAGGTATGTGGAGGCGGAGGGGCGACCTGCACTGTACTACCTGGCCTGCCAGCATGGAGTGTCTAGGCGCCAATTTGTCATAGAAGAGCTTCAGCGTCCCTAGGGTGCTAACATGATACTCGATGGGCTCGGTATGGCTAGCGACTCCAGCAAATAGATCCCATCAGACAGAATCCCGTCAATGAGGCAGAAAGTACAGCAGAATGCGCAGGCGATATAAGACAGCCCACAACGTCCTCGCGCATACAACCGCTGCTGCGGGTGTGATTGGAGCCAGTGCCTGGGTGGCAGCTGTGGCCACTCTCGCTACAGGGGTGGGGGCCATCGTCGCCATCCCGCTGGGTGATGTGGCACTAACCGCCACTGTCATGGCCACGGGCTTGGGAGTGGGGCAGTGGCAGATCACAAGGAGGCTGGAGAAGCATGCTAAGTATGTGCCACTGGCACACTGTATGCTACGGACTATCGACGAGTCTGTCAGCAAAGCTTCACAGACAAGTCCACTGGCGAGGTGATCCAGGCAGTCCAGGGTGTCTACGAGGCTTCAGAAAATCACCTCCAGTGGCTGGAATTGTAGCAAGTGGATGAGGGTAAGGAGTTCAGATGGGAGACTGCAGCCCTCATGCGGACACACGGTGTGGCAGTTAGGCGAAGCATGGTAGGGCTATCATTGAGCGGTAGAATCGGACACTGGCAGAGAGACGGTTCCCACACCAATACGCCCAGGAAATGGCCGCGCCGAGTGAACTTTCTAGAGTATGCGTGAGAGGGCTGCCTGCTGTGCTGGAGAGATCCAATGCCGAGGTTACTAGGCTAATCGGGAAGAAACCGGTAGAGGCTATCAGACACTCTGCTGGTCACAGCTCTAGAGGAGCGAACAAGGGAGAGGAGTGCCTACCGCCTGATGCTCTGCTTCGGTACCTGTATGAGCCTAGTGAGCTGGAATGTGGTCGACAGCGTGCAACAGATCCTAACTGGTCGATAGATGTTCACAGGCTTGACAGGTATGTGGAGGCGGAGGGGCGACCTGCACTGTACTACCTGGCCTGCCAGCACGGAGTGCCTAGGCGCCAATTTGTCATAGAAGAGCTTCAACGTCGCTAGGGTGCTAACATGATACTCGATGGGCTCGGTATGGGCCCCATCTGGCAGCCCATGGCACTTATCATAGTAGGCGGAGAGTCCGAGTTTTTCCTGCGCATACGTTACCATACCATGGTTACGCATGCGTAGGCCTCGAGTGGTGGCTCTGTACACTACACCATGGAGGGAGCTGTGGCACCTCTGCCAGGAGATGTCATTCTGCCGTTTAGACATTCCCTTGATCGAGCATTTCACTTGCAAGTTTTTGCTGTTCCAGCGGTCTGTGTTCTCCATGTAGTAGCACTTGGAGCAGAGAGCAATACCACGAGTGCCTTCGAACTCGAGCTTGAACATTCCCGGAGTGTGGTTACACCAGTTGTCCCATGCCAACCAGTCCCGTTTGCGGGCCTCATACTATGTACGCATCTCTGGGCGTATCACCTCATCGAGGTTGGAGCCTGCTATGGCGATATAGGCAGAATCGGTGTCCATCTGCAGCTACTCAAAGATGTCATGGGCTATGTAGCGGTCGAGGAAGTCATAGTAGACCTCCAGCATTCGCAGCTTCGCCAGCTCGTATACTGCTATAACCACGTGGAAGTGGCGACGAATGGTGATTTTAGCCTTATGGCTCTGCAATTCGTAGGAATCGCCGATCCCCTCTAGATCCTCGAACCATGCGCTACACAAGGCTCTGTCTACTGCTCATTCATCCTTAGTGAAGCTCGTGTTGGTATGATGTTCTAATGCCTTGATCAGTTTCCCATATGCACTGTTACCGAGGAGTTTGAAGAGATCAGCCAACAAGGCTTTACTTTTGTCAACAATCCATGTACGACGTGCCTCCAAACCATTCAAAAGGTTTCTGTGAGGTGTAGTCTATAGTGCGATAGATAGCAGTAATCTCTAGCCCATGGGCAAGGTACCACTTGAGAGTTGGTGCATACAATACCCTCTTCCTACCAGAGAGTGCACCAACGAGCTTGCTAGTTGTAGACTTTTGTCGACCTGTTTTATCAAGGTATGCAAGCATCTCCGAAGGCATAGCCTCTTCTGGGATCTCATGATTATAGAAGATGGGAGACATCTCCTCGAACTTTGGCCATAACACTTTAGGTACCTCAATGTCGACCTCCACACACCTGATCCAACGATCCGCTAGCAGATCCTGCTTAAAGCATTCAATATCACTGCTTACACGCCCACCCCACCATTGTACAGTTTCTTTACCACACGGCATTGCTTGGGCCATGGTTGACAAATACAGAGCATTTGCATCATAACCAAGGCGATGTTGACATACTCGCTTACCTTGGCGAATTCGAGGAACCCCAGACTTATGATATCTCTTAAACACAATGCTCGGCTCCCCATCAAGAGCACCCTTTAACATCTCGTAAGCTTCCTTGCCTGGAGAGTAAAGGCTAACACCCGGCTCATGTTCAGCAATACCACAAAGTAAGTACTTAAGTGACCCACCAGGAAGTGACACCGCATCCTTCAGAATGTCAATACCTCGTTCTGTGTAGAATTCTCGCATCTTCGCTAAGGCTTCAATGAACGGCCTAACATCCAACTTGTTGTAATATCGCAACCAGTCAGCAAACGTCTTCATCCCCAGATCTCTTAAGGTCTGCTTACAAGCTTTACACTCTGACAACTCAAGAAGGTCACGTTTGAGCTTGGACCACCACGCAGGATAATTAGGTAGTCCAGGATAGTCATGCTTCTCAGGTGAGTTGAACCATTCATAAGGTAACCAGCTCTTCCGTTGCATGTAACCGTAGGCTTTGATCAATTTCTCAAAAGAAACCCCTGGGCCGAGGTAGTTGATTACATCGAGAAACCTCAGTTCAGTCGTAATGAGGAACATTGCCTGGTTAGCCTTCTAGCCGACTTTCACCATTCCTTTGGACACAGTAGTAAGTTCATCCACGAAGTACTTCTTGATGAGGTTCAGGTCGTACCGCCCAGAGGTGAACCCGAGCACAGGAACCTGGTCACACCACTCATTGATAAACCGCTGCTGTCGTTTTGGTAACTTGCCCAAGTCTGCAGCTAGATACTGTGTCCGAACCCTTGCACGGATCGTGGAGGCTCGTAATTGGATCTCCTGCATGAACTCTGAGATCAGCACTTTGGAGTTAGCATTGCAGAGGTGAGTTAGCGAGCTTGCGCTACTGTCTAAGGAGCAGCCAACTAACACCGAGATTGGTATGTGAGCACTCTCGATCTCGATCTCGAGACTCTCTGTAGGGTGGGTCTTGATCCCATCTAGAAGGACTTCAAAGTCATAGACAATAAAGTGTGGGTATGGTACTGTCCGCACATGGGTGTGGACGCTTGGACAGCGTTTTATACAGCACTCCCACTGTACCACAAGCATGCGTCCCGATGCTCTCAGTTCCTCGTCTCTCACGACCATCTTGCTGTATCTTTGATCAGCATCCTCACCTCGCTGTTGTTGTGAACATCCATGCCAGTCACATCCATGAAACTGGTATACCGTGTCAGTTGTCAGATCATAACCATCTACGGGAGCCCCCTCGATCCAACGCTCACCACTGTGACCACACTTTGCTTGGTGTATATGAATTCCATGGTTTCTTGACTCATATTCAATCCAACGAGTAGCCGCAGAACTGGCCGGTTGGTATGGATAGAAGGCCTTCTCGTATGGTGACTGCGGTGCCACTACCTTCTCCCCAGGGCAATCGATGGTCATTACCCCCCCCCCCTGTATAGCGGTCAGCATGGCGATGGAGACTACATTCTTGGGTGAACTGCTGTTGACAGTGCCCGCAGCTGAACGTCTGAGCCAGCTTGGAGATGTCCTTAATGAAGAAGGTGTGGTGGTCATATACTCCAATGGCCATGACGCTCGGATAGAGAGCAGGTTTCTTGGTCAGATGCCCTCTTCAGTGGGCTCATTAACACGAATCCCTGTCTTCGCAAATAACTCTACCTTGTCCAGCTGGTCTAGGGACGTCTTTGGCACGTCAGCCATAGACCTGTTCAGGCCATAGCACTGTTTAACAAGCTCCCGTACAGGAGCTGTACTTCTATCAGCTCTTGCACCCTGCTGGACTGCTAGACATATCCAGAGGCACATGTTATCTTTGTAGGTATCGAGTGCCACCATTCCCTTCCTCCATCGGAGCCAGACCGGGAGGGGCCCTATCCCTAGCAGAGGCTGGCAGTCGATGACAACCTTTCCCTCAACGTTGATTGATCTGACGAAGGCCCACGCAGTATTGGGCCGATCGATATTGTCTGGGTCGAGGCGGACTTGCTCTCTGCCCTCCACCCAAGTCTGGGTCTCTCCTAGTGTATTCATCCAGGTACTTCCTGGACCATTCTTGTGGAAGAGCATTACCCTACCATCCTCGATGTGGCGGATTCGATAGGTGTGGGTATACCGAAGGTAGAAGGCGTCCTGAACAGCCCGCAGCTTCTCCATGATCCGACCTGTAATGTCTCCTTCTAGCCCTCTGAAGAATGTCCAGCATACTGTTCTCCATCCTCTCACCTCTGTCTCCCTCTCACTGAGACGCTTGTTGAGAATCTTCTGACCTTCTCGCCTCATACTCCGGGCTAGGGTTTCAGATCTCGGTCCCCTCATTAATCGTCTTCTGATTCGGTGTAGAAGAAGTAGGCATTCTTGTGGATGGCTTGCCATCCGAGTTGCTACAGCTTTGGCCCATAAGCTGACATTCGTCTCCTCATACAACTGACGACTCTCACGGAGCAGCTGTGCTTTCATGTGAGGGTTCCATGGATTTCCAATAGGTGAGCGCCGGAAACCTCCCTGTCTGTTTTGCTTGGGAGAGTCGCTTTAGCCACTCCTTGGCAAGGGCGGGGAGTCGCTTTCGCCCCTCCTCGGCATTGGCGTGTGCAATCATCTGGAGCATGTCGACTTTGCGGGCCTTAGAATAGCCTCTAAGACTGAATTGCTTTGCCATCACTCGAAGCTGTGTTACAGTAACCATGATGCAAGGTCTATATCTTAGATCTTAAACATTTCTGACCATCTTCGAGGGTGTTACAGTAACCATGATGCAAGGTCTATATATTAAGTCTTAACCATTTCTGGCCATCTTCGGGGGTGTTACAGTAAGTGGCGATCAGTACATGTGGGTGGTGTATATCCCTGTGGATGCCTGTCTCTAAAGAGGCGTTCAGACCCTATTATGTGTGGCGATCAGTACCTGTGGGTGGTGTATATCACTGTGGGTGCCTGTCTCTAAATGGGCGTTCATACCCTATTATGTGTGTCGATCAGTACCTGTAGGTGGTGTATATCCCTGTGGATGCCTGTCTCCAAATGGGCGTTCCGACCCCATTATGTGTGGCGATCAGTACCTGTGGGTGGTCTATATCCCTGTGGATGCCTGTCTCCAAATGTGTGGCATGACGCACTTAAGTTCTTTCATAGCTAAACTTAACTTTCTCCTGGCACAGACCTTCTTGTTGTTCATTCTGTTGGAATGTTTACGCCCCCCCCCACCCGCATGCTTTACATAGTCCACAGTCTGTATAAATACCTGCCGCGCATCCTCTGCATGGCTTCGGCTCAACAGCAGCCTTCTGAAACTATGCATTGTGTGTCGCACAATATTCTCCAACACAGTTCCTTAAGCATCAAAAAGGCTTACCTCGCATAAGCCATTTGCATGTATTATAATGCATGTTTGATAAAGTCTATACCAAGATCTTAACCCTTGGGCTGATGGGTGTGGTTCAGTAGGGCCTGGATATCTTGTATGTATTTGTGTGGCCCATGACCGTATGCCTCAGGAATTGAGAGGGCGGTGGGAGCCGTGGATCACGGAACAGTTGCCTGTGGATGGAGCTGGTATTTTTATACTACCGGCTATACTAATCCACCCAAGAGGCGACAAGTGGCGCCCGATGTGGGTGTCGATTGAGAAGCAAACCCACACCCACACTCAACACCCGTGCATGTCCGTCTTCTTCATCAGATGATCAAACTCCCAAGATGTGGCGGTGGCATCTTATGAGAGGAGAGCCGCATGTCTCCTTACTGATTATGAGCAAAATTTCCCCGGTTCAGAATTTCCTGACACCATATCAACATGGATACTCACCGATCAGCTAGGGGACATTCCGCAATGACTTACAGGTGGCTACTCATTTCATTACCTTATCGGACATCCGCAATAGGCAACTTCCATCTCAGCTGGATCGCGGTCATCCCCGAGAAAGACCCCTATGGGAGCATCACATATCTTCATGTCCAATGCGTTCACCAGCACCATCAGAAGTGTCTCGTGGCCTGCCCCACATGCCCAATATTCCCCATATGCACCGTGTCCCGTATCAACCTGCAATCAGAGCTTCATCCCCATACTACCATTCAGTACCACAATATGAGCATTGGGATACGGGACCACGATCGCCATCCTACAACCGAAGATACACCCACTCACACAGTGTGCACCACCCGCGTCAGTCTCCTGGACCGCATCTGTATGACCAACGCCAAACACAGCACCCGGTAGAACTTCCGCATCATATACACAACACGCCTCCACCAGTTTATGGACCAACACCAATTCAGCGTTCAGCAGAACCAGCGCATCTATTTCACACTGAGCACCATCAGGTAGGAATCGCCGTCATGGACGCGGTACTAGGAATATCGACATGGACGAGATTTACAACCATAAGCACCACCAACACGCAGACCAGCATCCGTGTTTACACCACTGCCAGCAGCACCACCACCAGGATTCGTGCTGACAACTCCATATCACAGTCATGGCCGAGTCATTCTCCCTCCATAATTCACTGGGGAGAGTGACGGGGCTAATTACAAATGTCAATTTGAAATCATTAGCTGTACCAACAGGTCTTGGCAGTTTGGGGTCGGAGAATACACCAATCTTCACAGAGCTGGAGAGCTCATTATCGGAAAGACTAGGGGACATGGCCCTCGGTGAAACAAGTCATCTTCAACTAAAAAATCTATGGAGACATGCTGAGGAAACCCTACCAGAATTGGCCAGTCACATCTGGCAACTTGTCACATACGCGTACCCCAGAACAAATCATGAAGGAGTCATGCACCTTCATCTCGACACCTTCATTGACGCGGTAAGCAGTGAGCCCGCCCTTAAAGAAAAGTTATTTCTTTTGGAACATAACAATCTTCAGCAACGGCAGTCAGAATAGGCAATTTCCAGTTGTGGGAAAAAGCCAAGCACCGTCAATTACACCCTGTCAACGAGATGAACTACGATCACATCCTTATCGTGACCGACACATCCACATCCACATCAGCAACCAGCCTTAGCAACAAAGCAACGCATAATGAACACCCCACGAGTCAGAATCACGCACCCAGAGGAAGGGGCCGTGGCCAGTCCCACCGGGGAGGCCACAGCAACGCCCAAGGTTGCGGGAACCAGAACAACAACAGCAATAGACAGAATATGCATGATAGGTTAGAAGAGATAACAAAACAAATCTCGGCCATCGCCTATTTATTCACCATGCTCAGCACACAGCCGTGACACAGTAAACTCAGTAACTCAAATCCACAAACACAGCCACCCAATGCATGTTTTGGATGTGGTCAGCCAGGCCACTGGAAGGAACGATGTCCACGCCCACGTCCTTCCACGACTCCTACAGCTGACCAACGCATGGTGCAGCCAGAGCCACCGTTAAACTCAAACAGGCACTGATTACAGTGTCACTTCAGTGCCCACTCCTGCAACCCGGCTCAACTACGGTCTCCAGACAGCAACGTCATGAGGATACATCTACAAACACTAAGAATGCTTTCTCCACAACAGTACACAACGTCATACACCCGGCTTCAAATAAGTCAGTGCCTACGATGCATACTGCATCCGCAGAACCGACAACTCACCCCCTCCTTGCGAAAGGCAATAAACCCCGCAATAAACGCATTTCACAAACCCTCTTTCCTATGCAAAACGGCAGTGGTTGGTTGTAGTTTCTACCAGTGCCACAGTGGACACTGGACCTTCCATCACCGTTTTCAACAAGCACTTATATGAGAGGACCCCCCCCCCCTCATAAAATGCCAACCCTTAGGCCTACTAACATATTTTTACAGACAGCTACCAGAGCCGATGTTCCAGTGGCTGGTACGGTAACCCTCATTATACAGATAGAGGAAACGCAATTCATCCAGCGAAATGTAATAGCCTCTATTGAAAACGATGCCTTGTTAGGCTCTGACTTCATCAGTGTCAGTGAAGCTGTCATACATTGCAGACAACAGGAACTAGACATACACGGCCGTTGGATCCCACTTGGACCGGAATCATCACCATACGATACATGTGCAGTGATATTAGCATGAACAGCAATGGGTGAGCTGGGACAGGAGGAGATCTTATGGGGCACCACACCACAGTTAGGAAGCAACACACGCACAGCCATACTGGAACCTGACCCCGAATACATGATCACCTCACAATCCGCCAGTCCAGGAATGATCGTAGCCACCACAAACAAGGATCACATACCTTTTTGAGTATTTAACGGAACAGTGACCCAATAACACTAGTCCCAGATGTTCGCTGTGGCCACTTGGTGGATGTTATATCACTGGAGACCCTCCAGCACTTATACCAGCAACAGCTTCTGAGGATGATTTACCTGAACACTTGCATGACTTATATTTGCACGCCTCGGTTGGTTTAATGAGATTTCACAAATGGTGGATTCTACATAAATATTGGTAGACTTTCTCCACAGGACCTGGGAGAAACTCACCTCGTACGACACTCCATCGATACAGGAAATATTCACTCAGTTCGACAGCCCATTCTACGCCTGCCCATTCACTAGGAAGTGGACGCACACCAACAAGTTAGCTACATGTTTTGGAGAGGCATCATAGAGCCCTCAGCATCCCCCCTGGGCCAGTCCCACAGCACTAGGATGCAAGAAGGATGGATCTTCATGGTTTTGTATCGACTACAGCTGCCTTAATGATCTTAGCATCGAAACGCCTATCCGTTGCTCCGGATAGATCAGGCATTAGATTCCTTGTCAGGATCCCAGTGATTGTGTGCTCTGGACTTTGCTAGAGGATACTGGCAGGTGGTCATGGACAGGGGAGAAGACTGCTTTCATATGTCGGGTGGTCTTTTCCAATTGCACAGGATACCTTACAGCTTGTGCAATGCTCCCGGAATGTTCGAACATCTCATTGAGCAGGTATTAATTACCCTGCAATGGGAAATATGTCTCTGTTCCATCGACGATGTAATCACCTTTGGCTCTTCTTTTGAGCAGATCCTGTCCAATCTGGATGCAGTTCCATACCACAAAACTAAAGCTCAAACCCAAGAAGTGTTATCTTTTTAGACAGACCATCAACTTCCTGGGCCACGTGATTTCCGTGGATGGAGTGGCCACTCAACTTTCCCAAACGAAGGCAGTATCAGAATGGCAGACCCCCAACTTCGGTAACAGATATGAGAAGTTTCCTCGGTCTCTGCAAGTATTATCGCTGATACACCCATCAGTTTAGTGCGATTGCTTCCCTGATATTCCAGCCACACCGAGAAAGAGCGACCATTCGAATTGATGAGTGAGTGTGAATGTTCCTTCAGAGCGTTGAAGGAACATTTGGCAACCGCTCCAATTCTTGGTCATTCTAACCCTAACCTCGATTTCCTCGGTTTACACAATAGGTGCAGTTCTATCTCACAGAAAATGGGATGGAGCAGGTACTGGGTTATGGTTCACGTAATCTAAACAAAACAGAGAAACGTTACGCAAACACGATGACGGAATTACTGGCTGTGATGTATTTTGTCAAATACTACAAACGCTTTCTGTACGGTCACCCATTTATGCTCCATACAGATCATGCTTCGTTATGCTGGCTTAGAAACCTCAGACATCTGGAGGGCCAGGTAGCAGGTGGCAAGAATCCCTGCACGCCTTCAGCTTCACTGGTGTTCATAGACCCGGCAAGCCGCATGGAAATGCTGATGGCTTGAGCAGAATCTGGCCCGAGGATGAACACGAAGTCACCACCACCATGACACATACAATACAGCCGTCTCCAGTAATCTCCGAGCTAAAATGCACAGAGCGTGATACTGACAACATCGCTCACGAACAGTCAACCAACACGCAAACACAACAAACATACATGTGGATCCAGGAGGGGTTTACGTCCTCCTAAGGAATCTATCAGCTCATCATCCACAATGGCTAAATATTATTATCAGAGGTTTGAGGAGTGCCATATCAATAACGGCATCTTTTAAATTAACAACCGGATAATAATTCCTGAGCGCTATAGGGTCATGATCATAGAACAACTGCATGACTGTGCTGGACATTAAGCCATCGAAACAGCAGCGGAATGTATCAAACAGAGATTCCACTAGATCGGGATATGCGATAGTGTGAAGGCATGGGTCGTCATATGTGTCCCATGCCAAAGACCCGCTGTTGGCCATCACCACTCCACAATATTTCAAATTAAAATTGTTGGTGCACCATAGGCTATTGGTGTGCTTAGACCCTTGAATACAACAGATGAAGGAAACAAGTACATCCTCGAATTGCAAGATTAGTTTACGAAGTCGGTAGAAGCATTCGGTTTACCAGACCAAGAGGCATCCATAGTGGCGGAGGTCCTGTCTAGCAATGTGTTCTGCCACTTCGCTCTGCCCTATGAATTGCACTCCGACCAAGGAAGTGATTTTGAGAGGTGGCTGATCTCCGAGCTCTGCAAATTGTTTCATATAGTCAAAACATGCACAATCCCATACTGTGCTCAACTTCAATATTTTTCCCATTGTGTTAGGACAAAAGGGATTATCTCCCTTGTATCTCATAGGCTTGAGTCTACATTTAGGCCACAAGGTCATTTTGTCTGCAGACATTTACTCCAGAATGATTCTCTGAGATGTCAGCATTTTTTCGTTTCTTCTTCGGTATCCAAAATTGTCATTTGCTCAATTGGTAAGATTTCCAAATCATGGTGGATAAGATGGTCTGGCAGATTGAAATGCTCAGCTACACTAATGTCCTCATTCAGATGTATGTCGGATATATGCCTAGTGGCATGCACTCGGAATGGCCCTTTTGTGTGCCCTGCATTTTTTTTGACACGGTTGGGTAAAAATCAGCGTATATGTCGTTGGAGTTTAACAATTCAGCCCTATTGTCTCCATATCATACACATAAAAGGTTGCGATATGTACTAGCCGACGCTCTGTCACGAGCATTTTAAGGCGAAAGTCAATATCAATGCATACATCTTTTTCTTTTTTTTCACCTCACATGGAAATCAATTTATTTCTCGCAAGGTTGTTTAGATTTTTTTAAATAAATCTATTGAAATATCAGTCTGTGCTAAGGTTAGGAAGTTTTAAGGTGGGCATAATCTACCAACTTGCCTGACTCCGGATATTTTTCGCCAATTTTTTTTTTCGACTTCGATAGTTACGTTAAATTTTGGAAACTTGTTTTTTTCTTTCACTTCGAGAATTTGAGCTCAATTGGCGGAAAGTTTTTAAATTTGTTTTTGCGTAATCAAACAAGGATGATAATTTCGGGTAAAAATTGTCTGTCGACTAACCCGATGTTAAAAATCCTGAACTTGTCTAAAATACGATAAGGTATTGACCATAATCAGTAAGATTTTATGTTTTTCCGCTTCAGATAATTTTTTACAGTTAATGATATTGTACAAATAATGAATTATAAATTAACAAATTAATACTGGGAAAAGGAAAATATGCATTGTGCATAAATACTATGTTTTCATTTGACATTGACAAATGGACAACTTAAATTTTATTATTTTGTTAATCTGCGATCTATCGCAGATTAATGTTTTTTCTCAGGATCTTTATTCTTCTTCTTATTATTATTATTATTCTCAAGGATTTTCGCAACCTACCTCCTCCTGCGGTTTTGATATGATCAGCTTCAAACTTGGTCAACTTGTACTAGCCCTTGGGATCTAGTTTGCTATTACTTTTCTTCCCGACCGGATGTATGGTTTCTGAGATATCAGCATTTCCGCGGGCAAAAAGTCCCATAGGAAATGTATGGGCGCAATATTTGGAGTGTTGTTTTTTTTAAAATGGCCGCCAGACTGATGCCCCAACATTGCATGGAACAACTCCCATAGGAAATGTATGGGGATTTCAAATGGATGTTTGAACTGCTACTACAACTAGTTTTGATCGGATCACACCCACACTTGGGTAGGATGTTGGCACTGATGATTAGTTTTGAAGGAAATACTTTTTTCAAAATGGCCGCAAATTTGGGCAAAATTACCAGTTTTCGTTTTTTTGCAGAAATAAACTCAGGATGAAAAATAAAAAGTTTTTTTTAAATTTGTTTTGGGAAAAATGAGGACCAGACGCACCTTTTGTGGTCAAAGTGACCCACAAAATTTTTTGCCACAAAAAAAAAAAGATGTGTTTAATTTTTTTTTTCACAATGGACGCCAAAATGGGTTTTGTCCGATCCACTTGAAATTGGGTGAACCACTAGGTCTCATGTTGACTTGATTTGATATCAAATTTAAAGTTGATCCGGCCAACAGTTTTTGAGAAAATCAGCTTTTGGTTGCCACATATCCCCATAGTAAACCTATGGGAACAGTATTGGAACAGTGTCATCTCCTATAGTTTTCTTCCGATTCTCTTCAAACCTGGCCAGATTCTAGAACATTGAGAGATCTAAAAAGTTTCCAATAAAAATTGTAATATCTCCGTTGGGGTCAATGTCATTCATGAGTAAATCTTTCCAGTTTTCATGTTTGGCATAAGTTACCTGCGCTTCATCATCTTCAACAGGTAAAGGGAGGTCATTCATGACAAAAAAAATTACCTTTAATTCATTAATCTGTCCTTTAATTGGCATTTAATTGCATTTTCCTTGATTTTGGTAAAAATATTTACGACAGAAAATCAGGACACTATTTTATACTTTAGGGTCAAGGCTATCTCCATATAATACATCATTTATAACAATTCTTTCAGTCGTGCAGTACTGATTTAAATTACATAGAAAATCATAGAAAGAAAGCAAGAATGAATGAATATTAATTTTTCAAATCTGTCTTTGTTTACTTTCCTCTTAATTATACCCTTTTTAATCAATAGGTTAAAGCTTAAATCCTAATGCAGATCAGGAAGTGTTGGAATTTATATCAAATCGGTCCTATAAGCTTTCCTTCGAATTAAAGGGTTAATCATTCATCATGGAAATCATTTAGCTACCCCTAGACATCTATTGTATCATTTCCATTTTGGGTTAAGCGTTTTGGCAATAAAATATCCGGTAATCATTTGATTAATGACGTCATAATGATTACTGATTTCAGTAATCTGATCCACGCCAACGAAACTTAACTTCCTAATAGTGCATACCTGGAGTATATATAAGTATATGTTATTGTACATAGTGTATATATGGTTTGAGGGCCTTGGGAACATCAGGCCTCTGACGATGTACCCTCTTGAAATAAAGATTACTAATAGTATTATTATTTTTATTATTATTAATCTGCGTGGAAAGCAGAGTATTATAATTACTCGAAAAAACCCATTCAGACATATCTTCTCCTATAGTTTTCAACTGGTCGGCTCCAAACTCGGTGAACTTATAGTGAGACATATGCCCTGTATTACTCTTACTTTTAATTCGGATCTGACCAATCGACTTTGAGATCGTTGTACACGCAATAACTTCGTTGCTATAGCAACCATTGATTTGAAATTGTTCACACTGGTAGGCAGATAGAATTTCCATCGGGTGTCGAAGGGAAATCATTAAAATTCCTAAAGTCCTCAGCGTGATCACGAAAAAAGTACTTTTTATTTTCTTTTTGAGGTCACTAATTCAAAAAGAAACCGACGGTACAGCTAATAGATACGAGGATTCCTAGAAACCCAATATCATGGCCTATAAGTAGCTTTTCACAGCATCGAAATAAGCCTATTTCTTATCGAGATATTCAAATTTGGGTAAAACGATGTATTTGCATTTGCCTCCAATTTATCTGCGTGGAAACGGGTCTGGAATCTTACAGTGTTTCAGCGCCAACGTTGTCGCTGACGCTTGACATCGGCGCTGAGGTAGCGTATTGTATATAAGATTGCAGCCTTGCAGCCTATTTTAATAGGCTGTATGATTGATGCATGAATGTCTGATGTGTCTGAGCATTAGCTTAGAGAGTCAACCCGTCTGACGGTAGGTTGGGCAGATGGTAGGTTAGTTGATATGTCAGTCGGTTGGCTAGTTAGTCAGTTGGTCAGTAGATCACTCGGTATATCAATCTGCCATTCACTCAGTAGAAGTATGCACATTATCAATTTTTACAACAGTAGATCATCTTTGTTTCGTGATTTTCTAGCAACCATGTTATGTTGTATGAAGTTTCATGCAGATGGCCTGAGGAAAAGTACTGCTCCCTATAGCATTAACTCAACCAACCAATCAACCACCAACCCGCTGCACCAAAGACAGAGCGAGGTGGCCACACCGTCCAAGAACGCTCTCCTTCCTGCCACCTGCCTCAGTGGCAGACATTTCAATATTTCCACCTGGCTTGTTGTGTCAAATCCAACTTATGGGCTAACCTGCATCTAGAAGCCAGCCCTCCTCCGCCCACCATAGTACTTACCTTCCAGGTATGCCAATGCTCTTCTCAGCATATTGTAAGTATGGGATTGCCTTGTTGGAAGTCATGACCCTGCAGGATGTCTTATATTTCAAGTAAGTCCCGAAAGAAATTATGCTTTGAATACCAGGTGAGCTAAAGGTCCAGATGACATCGTTATTTTAATGATATATATTTATGATTCTGATAAATTGGAATCAGCATATTAGCGGATAATATTGTTTATCAACATCGGCCATGTACATTTCTGGTAAATGGCTAGAGTGCTGGATATAGCACGATGAAACTAATAGATGCTAATAGATGAAATTAATAATGTAATATTTGAAATAAGGGAATTGATTGGAAAGGATTATGTGGTTCTGAGTTGATGTGTATTTAAAAGTAATTTGGATAAAAGTTGTTGCTGTTCAGTCGGCACACACTTTTATGATGTTCAGCAGTTGGTAGGAATGGTAGTTTAAAAAATAATCAATGTATAATAATCAGTATTGGGTGATATGAAACTGAACGTGACAAAAGGACGTAGTTGATGACGTAGGTGATCTAGTCTCTCACACTAGGTTGAAACAACACCACCTGGCAATGAGATCATACAGCTCATGTGCCTATACACCCTAGTATTCTCGAGACTTCTCCATCAATAGGCAATCGACAGGACATGGACTTCCTAGCGTCCTTTAGGAATAAATAACATAATCGAAATTTGTATATCAACTATATGTCACTCATTCGATGGCATGTAACAACAACACATTCCGTAATGTTGTTAGTTAGCTGACAGAGCACATCAAACCAGAACCGGTCTCCACCGCTTTGTCTATCTGAGGCGCAATCTCCATGAAAAAGTTAGGCAGGGTATGATTGGTTAGAATGACGTCATAACCAATCGGGATCGATCAGACTCTGCAGTAAAGAATAATAAAGAATAGATTAGTACGCCAGGCAAAGGATGGAGGAAGCACTGATTGGCTGAGAGGACCAATCAGTTATCAGGTCAGAACTTTTAGGAAGAAATAAGCAGAGGTTGATTGGTAGACTGATTGTTCAGCCAGTCAAAGTGTGCTTATGGAATACCTAGAAGAGGTGTAGGAATAGTTAGGAATAGATTCAGGAGAGATATAGTTATTATAATTGTTATAGAACTTGGCAAGAGACCTGAATCTAATAGTATTTAAGACGAGATTTCGGTCTTATAATTTAATCCATCACCATCTGTGATTCACTGAACACATCGTGAGCGTTCAGTTTTGCGTAACGAAGCTCTGTTAGAAGTAGCCTTAGGAAGTAGATAGTCTTCACTAGTTTGTACATTATTTTGTACCAGTTTGTATTGTGAGCGATTTTGCTCTTGTTTCAAAACCTATATTTAATAAAAGTATAATCTTACGTTTATGTAAGACCCAAATTTGTCAAATCATTTAATAGCTAAAGAATCTAGTAGTGAGCTGGAAGCAACACCCAGTCCTTATTTGGAATAGAATTAGTCAGATAGGCCCAGCAGTCATTAAGTAAATATCGTCACTTAACCATCTGTCGACGAGGCGATCCCGACTGCAGTCATCCTTCATCGTTACCAGTAGTCATTGTCGCAGCAACGCTAGTCAGCTACCGGTAGCGGAGAAGAATCATCATCGATTAAGTAAGAAGAAGTTCTTGAAGAGAAACCAAAATCTTCAATATGTAAATATTTTAAAAACATTTCAACTGAAGTAGTCTCAAGATTTATATTGAGAAAACGTATTGAGGACATTTAAAATTCGCGCATTCTTCCGTAGCGTTGCCCTCTTCCCTGGCTGATGTACTCATTCTCCTCCAAAGCCCCACGCACAGCTTACACATATTCACAGAAGATTTCAACTGACAAAATCCATATTATTACATCCACGGAAAGCAGATAATCTGACAGCATCTAATTTTCCCTCTGCCTCTAAAATGTATGTGCGAATACCGAAAAGAGCATGTTATGTGCATTTCCCTTCCTATCACCCAGTAATAGCTGCACTGTCCCTTTCTGCCTGATATTCATGTTTTTTCCCCAAAACCTATACATATTCAAATGCAAGTTCAACTGCTATAAACGATATTACTGCCAGAGATGCAGCAGCTGCACTTTAAGATTCAGAGCATTTTTTTAGATGCCGTAGCTAGTAACAGCTTGCTCCTCCCAAGACGGATGTCATAAGATTCCAGAAATGATTGCCATGTTGGTTGTTAGTACCAAATATCCTTGAGTCACTGGTCAATAGTGATATAGTTAATTGATCAATTTTGTCAATGGCATCATTCACGATTGCCCCATTGACAAGGGTCTCTGTTCTGCTTCTCGTTGGTCATTAGTTTCTAGGATGCAAATAAATTTATCATAATTTATTGCGTCCCTATTATCGTGTCACTGTATTACACAGTACGCAGTCATTATTATTATTATTATTATTATTATTATTATTATTATATATAATTCTTTTTTTTAACAAATCATTCTGAAACTACTCTAAATGGGCACTGCTGCCGCCATAGGCAGCAACAGCACCCAGTCAAACCAGTACCAAAATAATTGACACGCAAAAGGTAGTTGAATAAAAAATCACGACGCATGCCTGCTGAAGAGGAAATTAACCATGTATGTTTTAATTCTACTGTCAATTGTCGTCATCGTCTTCATCGTCGTCGTCATCGTCGTCTCGCACACCAGACCGGCAGTCTACATTATATTAATGGGCTGAATCGGTCCTCTGTGAATTAACCTATCTATTTATTTATTATATAATGCAGTGAATTTAATATCCAGCCTGGAATCACCGCCATACTATTAAGACGAGTACGATTGCACTTTTCCTCATGTAGAGTGGTAACATCGTTTTCCCATGGCACAAGTACGAATGTGTGTATGCGTATCTCCATTAAGCGCATTATGGTTATTTGCTAGACTAA
>CM067375.1:65626742-65704437 GCA_034401795.1 Chaetoderma sp. LZ-2023a
CCAGTGGAAAGTAATTAGATATTGTTTTGTGGCCACCAGTCGAATGTAAGTAGACAGTGTTTTGTGGCCATCAGTTGAAAGTAATTAGAAAGTCCTTTGTGGCCACCAGTGGAAAGTAATTAGACAGTGTTTTGTGGCCACCAGTCGAATGTAATTAGACAGTGTTTTGTGGCCACAAGTCGAAAGTAATTAGACAGTGTTTTGTGGGCATCAGTTGAAAGTAATTAGACAGTGTTTTGTGGCCATCAGTTGAAAGTAATTAGACAGTGCTGTGTGACCATCAGTTGAAAGTAATTAGACAGTGTTTTGTGGCTATCAGTTGAAAGTAAGTATACACTGTTTTGTGGCTATCAGTTGAAAGTAATTAGACAGTGTTTTGTGGCCATCAGTTGAAAGTAATTATACAGATATCTTGAAATAAAATAATGATGCATGTATTCAGACACGGCATTCTTTACATTGCTATATGAATCTTAGACAGTTGTCTACATATTTAGACTTGGTGACGATTATAGTAGCACTGGCTTCGTAAATAATAGACTAGATAAATTATAATAATAATGTACAAAGCCTTGACGACATATTACCTAATTATTATGTAATTGACGCCCAAAAATATAGTTGCATATAAAATCAGCTAGAACACATGCCTACCGAAGAGCAAATTGGTTATTTAAGTTTTAATGTTAAGGTCAAACGGTCAAAATACAATGACAACCGTCGATATTATTAATTTTGTCATTTTATTTATCGTTCTTGGTTTAGAATTATGGTGCGGTGGGCTCTAAGGTGTTGTTGGTCGTATGACGACGACGATGACGATGATGATGAAACATAACTTAGCAACATTGACCATAACAGCACATTCGGGTCTGGGATGATATTTTATCACACCAAAATGCATGAAAATTAAATTGTTAAAATCGTACACTTTTAGAGGCTGAGATTGTATGCCTAGACGTGATGAAGCGAAACCAATCTTAACATGTGGCGATTTTATTACGTATAAATTAATATAATTGTTTAAGCTATGAACTGGAATTAGAGAGAGGTGTCCCTATTTCAAACCCACGACTAAAAATCTTATATTAATTTATAATGAATAAAATTACCAGATGTTAAGTTTTATCGTTACATTGTTGTACACAAGTTAATTCCCTGAAAGTATACGATTTTAATCATTTTATTTTCAAGCGTTTTTGTGTGAATATGCACCTTTACTGCCTAAGACTATTGCATCTACTCGTGTTTCAGTTGTAAATCAGAAGGGAAGATGACAAAGTTGGACGATTTTGGAAAATGTGCTAACCTAGTTCATTTCAGCAAATTCGGCCAAGACAACAGCGCATGCAACATTACAGCTACAGCGGCAAATCTGAATCCGACACAGCAAGGAGCCATTCTGAGTTTCCATGACATTAATTATGCTGTAGAGAAGAGAAAGCGCAACGGTTGTGGGCCAAAAGTTACAAAACATATTCTTAGACATGTCAAGTAAGACAACATCTTCTCTAGGAATAGCCGGATACATCACTAGCTTCAGTAAAGCTTATGAATTAGCTAACATGTGTTCAAAAACAAAGACAGAAACATGGCATTTAGCATAATGGATCGATCGAATATCTGAACACCCTGACACTCAATTTCCAAAAAACTACATAGGTAACGTGTTGAATATTTTGAAACTAATTTGACTGGGTGTTGTTGATGCCTAAGGCATCACCAGCGCCCAGTTACATTAGTTTCAAAATATTCAACAGCATGTGTATTAAATAGCAACTAATTCCAAAGACATAGAATTCATACAACGTGGTAGACTATTTGAGATTTGATGACGATGGGACCCTTTATGACGTGATGATTGTGACGTCATCATACACGCGCCGAGCTGATTATGACGTTATACGAGTTCAGATGATGGATGAATCCCTCGGAAAGGTGGATTCATAACACGATGTAAGAATTGTTCTGGTTTGGTTTTATTATTTAATTTGATTGGATGTCATTGCTGCCATAGGACTCTCTCTTTCTCTCTCTCTCTCTCTCTCTCTCTCTCTCTCTCTCTCTCTCTCTCTCTCTCTCTCTCTCTCTCTCTGCCATTTGGAGATTGGTTGATTGCCTGTAGCCTGGTAATCAGCATATCTCTCATTCGTAGCTTACGACACATGTCAAGACATGCTCCGTGATGATTTTGACATGCCCGAAAGCGATAACTAATATTTTCAATACGAAGATCACGTGTTACAAAATAAATGTGGGTATGCAATGGCCTGGATACCTTTCCGCGCCAGTCACCAAAACGGAGTCATAGTACACTACGCTGTAAGTCTACGACCTGGCGCCATGGCGCGCGTGATAACGCGTGCGACGGAAAAGATTAAATCTCAAAACCCTAACTAAATGGCTGACTCCACTACAGTGGTTTACCGTTGTGATTTCCGCGACGGTAAATCCCTTGAGATTAGATTAATGTAATTTTAATTAGTGTATAGAACTGATTCCACTAGAGCTGCGCGGGGAAACCCGACGATGTCACTGCTGATGCCCCGTTAAGGCCTGACTCCACTACAGCGGATTACCGTGGCGGCAAAACCGCCACGATTTACCGCAGCGGAAATCCGCAGAGGTCTGAACGCGATATATTGTTTCCATTAGAGCGGAAAATCGTACAACTGTACCGAATCGCTTTTTTCATGTCATTCATTTGATAATTCAAGAGCCTTCATATCAATATCGCTGACGACTCAGATTCTGAGTTTACCGACATATTAGTAATGTATATGTACAGCAAAAAACAACGAAAGCGAAAACATAAGTATTGGGTTCATGACATAATCAAATCACGTAAAATATTCGGAGAATATCATCACCTAGTTAGGGAATTATTTGGATACGAAGATAAGTTTTTCCAATATTTTCGGATGCTACCAAACCAATTCAATGAGTTGCTTGCAATGCTAAAATCTGATTTGACGAAGGAGACTACACGATTCAGGAAACCAATCACACCAGAGGAGAGATTAGCAATCTATGATGTCATCGCTAATTATGATATTTCATTGGTTGATGATATAGAAAACCGCGTCGGAATACCGCTCAGATTCCTATTTTGGCATTCCAAATGTAATGCCTGGCGGAGCCGCAGCGTGGATATTGAGTGGTTTTCACAGCGCCGCCATAGTGGAATCAGTTCTAAAATGTCATTGATCCAATCTCATGTGGTTTATCGTCGCGGTTTCCGCGACGGTAATCCGCTGTAATGGAAGCAGGCCTTAAGTCGCATTGTCCTCTCGCACGGTCTCTCCCTCCTGCTCTTCTCCCGTACCAAGTACCGTGCATGCAAGCTATGATATCCACACTAAGTTAACAAAACGTCCTAAATATAAATGAACTGTAGGCCTCAACCAAATAAATTGCTCGATAAGAAATACATGATGACCCGATTGGCTACCGTCAATCCCATAAGCGTAATACTACTTCGCATAGCCAGCGATCAACGGGCTGCAAGTACTGCCACAAACAACGGAGCGGTGTGAGTGGGCTTATGTTAGTACGAGGTGTCAGTCGGGAAATTTGGACTGCCAAGATAGCAATCTGAGCGTTTTACCCGCGCGTTTTTCAAGATCATCTTGGCAAGATATCTGAAAATATTAGGGCTTGCAAGCTGGTTTAAGAACAGAAAACTGGATATATGAACAATTGAAAGGAAATTGCTTAGATGGAGTAGGATTTGAACACACACTTGTGTCGGGTGTATATAGCCTATTTGTATGTTTACTGTATTCTACAATCAGTTTTTCTTCGCTTTTGCCCACTGTGTCTTGCCCTCAGCCGAAATCCTTAGCTTCCTCAGGTCCATTCTTGACTTGAGTGTACCGAGTCCTGCTTTCTTGAGGTCACCTCGTAGCACGCTTAGCATATTTATGCAATGACGTCCTCTCCTGGCTTTGCATTTGCTGGCTCCGAGTAGGTCGAATTCTAAGGCTCCCTGTGCTGGTGTCTCTTCTGGCATCCTTAGCACATGGCCAAACATGGACCATCTGTGCAGGGCGACTTTTATAGACAGCGGCGATGTAGTACACGTCTTGTATGGCTGTTTGGCCATCGGTGTCCAGTGATGGTGCCTAGGTGTGTGTGGAGGCAGGCATCGAGTTTGTCTAGCGCTGCCTTTGGAGCTGCCCAGTTGTTACAGTTATACATCATTAAGGATACGCAGTTTGCATTGTATAAACGTAGCCTCTTTATCAAGGGCATCTTTGAACTACGATTCCATAGCATCCAGAAGGACTGGAAAGCTATGTTCCCCATGCCGCAGCGTGCAGAAATGTCAGCAGTACTGCAAAGCAGTGAGCCAAGGATTTTACTTTTCCTCCATGGTTCGCTGCCACGAAGTGGGTCGTCATTTTCTATAGTGTCATGCTTTGTCGATAGGTATATGTGGGTGAACTCTGTTTTGGATTCATTCATAAAGAGATTCTCAATTTTTAGTTTGCTTGCAGCTATTGGAAGAAGTTCGTCAAGGGGTTTCTTTTCCTCGTCTATGAAGTCCATATAGTCGGTATATTCCATCTCTAGCGGCATGCCCAGCATTGACAGATTAAGAACACGACTGTTCTACAGCATATACAAATCATTAGTGAATGGGCTGATGAAGCGGCATCAACACTTAGACAGTACAATACCATGGAGAATTTCAAATATTCTCTTACCTGCATATTCCAGCCACCAATCAACCCAGACAGGAATACACCTACTATACACAAGAGGCAGCACATGTGAAAGACTGCGTGCATAAAAAGGGACGCTGTTCTAAGGAACAGAATAAGGAAAACATATATTTCCATTTTTCGCATCAAATACATACAGTCAACAGCATCAATCTCCACATATATACAAATTGCCTAAGTTTCCGATCAACTACATGCTTTCAAAACAAGAATCACGTTATCATCACTTCTATTTTCCGTTAAATTGGATCAAAGGCTATAACCAAAAGAACTGCCCTCCCACGACGCTACCACAACGTGATGAAGGAGGCGAGGGGTGGTGAGGCGGGGCGATGGCCGCTGATGTCATCACGCTCTCCCAAACCCAATAGGGCGTTTCAGCCTGAAATTTGAACAGGCGAGTTTATAAGACTCCAACTTGAAAAACCGCATCACGCTAATTAAAATGTGAGCATCCACAAGAATAAATAGTTCCAGATTTTAACATTGATCAGAGACCCGATTTTCCGCTGAGTGCGGATGAAAGCGGCTATCCTGCCTTCTTATATATATATTTACCTTCTACTTATGAAGGGAATATATGATCGGATTCCAGGAGAATGAAAGTTAAATAAGTCCATACACGGAGTGACCAGCTCACTCCGAAAATTTCGGGCGTGCTCTTCCACCCTCCGGTGACGTCACCACAAAGTATAAAAGGAGGAAAGCGCGCACTGAAACTTCATCTTCCCTTCAAACTCGACACTAGGGATGATCGGGCATTAGGCCATGTTCGTGTCGCAAACCAAACGCTGCTGTTTTCCTCTTATTATTATTTTATGTTATAATTGGCCAGGAAAGTATTATGAAGAGTTAGGAAAGTTAGGTACGTTCAGTTCCGCAGATAACCACCATGCAGCAATAGTATGTTGCTTGCGGAAGACCTCGCCTTGTCCGATACGTAAGAAGAATCGACACCTGCAAACATCAGCACGAAATATCCGTGTACTTCAACTTCATATGACGGACAGCTGTGCAAGTGTGCATTTTCCAGAAATTCGGACTTGAATCTTCACATCAATCGTGATCATCTACTTCAGAGAGCATGCTGTGCAGACTGCAAGTACTTATATTCTGCCATGCAGTATGATGTAACACATGCGTTATCTTTTAAGCACCATGTGTTGGGTGTGACATTAAAGCCTGGTGAGCAACATGAGGATATCCTCGCACCACGCTTTGAAAATAAACTTCCAATTGTAGTAATTCTGACCGGGGAAGATGGCCAAAACTAAATGTACAAAAAGCGGACAACCTGGCTTTCCACAAGTAGCTTCAACATCCGCATCTGCAACACAGCCAGCCAGCTCAAGAACTCCAGCAAACATCACCACAGCACCGGCAGCACCCACAAAAACAGCACCGGCAGCACCTGCACCATCGGCATCGACACCAACTGCAACGTCCACCCCGGCAGCACCCGCAGTGACAACACCACAACACTCATCACCGCAACAACATCCGCATCCGTGATCGGACAATCGATTTCGGTAGTGATAACAACTCCTGTGACAATTCGTGATCCCGTGTTGCAGGATATTTCAGACAGTTCAATATCTCCGCTCAGTTTAATTATCGACGAGGAGATAAGTCTCAGGGAAGCCACCATCACCATGCGACATCCATGCACAGCATCATCATCACAGTAGACCCTGACATCAGAAAGGCTACCACGCTGGACATACCATACTCGGAGAAACGTCGCCTAGCCCATCAACCCGAGATCCGAGCGGTACCTAAAACATCTGCGAGTAGACTTATTCAGGCTCTGAATATAAGGAAAATATCCACAACCAAAGAAGCGACACCATCATGCAAGATCTCCGCATCATTCAGTCAACCACCAGAAACCACCACTACCACCACAGCCACCACCAAAACCGTGATGATAGCAACTTCAGAACCAGCAGCCATCCGGACTTCATCCATCACCACCACCACCAGTGCATCCGCTAACTTATCTGCAGCTTCATCAAACCTAAGCGCCGAGAACATTATTAGCATAGATAACGTGATATCAGCATCAGAAGACCACCCGACATGGCCGTCAAGTATGAGTCGTGGAACCCAAACTCGCTGGTGTAAATTTCTCAGCAGACATTTGCAGAATGTGTGACTAGGTGTGCGGAAGATATATATTTTTTTATTTTGAAATACTTTTCTTTTTATTATATACGTTTTTAAAATCAAAACCCCGTCCCTTGGCTGACTACGATCATCCAACACAGCTACGCAAATTATTGCCTAGGTGTGTCTTAGCGAAATAATTGCTGACGATTCCTGTGTCGTAAACACATTGTGTGCAGTGTAAGTACACATCCCACCGCAGCGAATATGTCTTTATTAGCGCCATGCCGTCCCAGCTATTACTGGGGCTGCCTGGTGAACCAGTTTTATTATTATATACTATTTGTCTTATTATTTTTCTTCTCGTGTTAGTATGATGAGACGGATTTGGGATGGCGAGAGCTATCCATGCGGACCTGGAAAATGGGCCGCACTGTATGCATACCCTCATATAATCGGTATGCATACGTAATTAATGTTACTTTTACTCTGCTATCACCTGCTAATATATATATTTGCTTATATATTAAATTTTTCTATATCTTAATTTGGGTACGTTGGAGCTTGGGCGTTCTCGGCGGAAATTTACTTATCTATTACCAGGAGAACGCCCATACATTGCATACAAGCTATTGTTTAGTCGAATCATGATAATAAACAAAATAAAAGAGCACGAAACCGCAATATAAGAAAAAAGAAAAGGCCTGGAAAAATAAATACCACACCAAATATCAAAACTAAAAGTATGCCTCCCTCCCAAACTCTTTCGCACTTCTATGTGCTCTTCTCTGATTAAACTACGCATCTCTCGCATCACTACTCCTCTCAGCTACATGCCTACTTGAGAAGTCTATAATTCTCGTATAGCGGGCTCCCGTGCTTTCGATCCTGGATGCGATATTATGTGTCACGGATGTCAAACTAGGAGGGGGTGGTGTAGCACAGAAAGGCTGGATGGGTACGGAGCGTCCCAGCTCAGCTGGGTATGGAACGACCGCTCCGGGTACGTTCCAAGCACGCCCGCCTGGGTAGGATAGTACGCATTTATAAAGCCATATGACAGAGGTTTCTATGAAATGGCTAAGTCCATGAGATCACGTAGCATGCAGGCGCGCACGTCAGAGCTTCCCTGACAACACTTCTCACCGTCGGTGCACGTAATTTCTTTAAATTACGTCGTTTTCGTGGTTTTTGGTAGGTTTCAGGACCGGAATGAGACGAGGATTCTAGAACTGTTTACCTTGTTAAAATTGGACCAGAAATCGCTGAGTTATCATTAATTAGCCCATTGAAATTATTTTCTAAATATTAACGGGACGTCGTAATCGCGTGTATGTACTAAATGAATGGGGAGAATGTCTATCTCATGATAGTGTCCTCACCCTTCCTAGTTGCACGCTGATTGGCTACAGATCGTCCACTCATTGGCTGGGCGGCCTGCCTCTGATGTCACGAGTAGTTAAAAGGAGCGAAAAATCAAGAATCGAGACCACACCTCAGTGAGAGAAAGTAAGGGTAGGTTGCGTGACCAGAGCTGTGCTAGACGTGGGCAACTGCTTACTGATGGTCGTACCCTACACCGCAGCAGTACCTTTTCGGAATGCAGTTCTTATTCTCTGCCTAGAAATCGAACATCTGCAATGACAGTTTTTGTAAGCCCGCGGACGGCCGACTCTCTACTCATCACCAACACCTAAAGGCGCCTTTCTGCGGATGGGCCTCGCGGCCCATATGTAATCGCCTCAGTATGTAAAACAAGTGGTAATTCTTGGTGGACAACTCATCAGATCTGCCGAACCATGCAGAAAGGTGGTGTTCAAACTTCCGTGCAGCATGTTATGTGTTTAATTACCTTGTAAGCCTCAACCGTGTACACCGCAAGAGCAGCGTGTACATATGTATCAGTAACGTACATGCATTGTTTAATTATAAATTACAACTGTGCCCTTCATGTTACGGGCAACATCTAAACTTCTCTTACAGGACGGATACATTTTAACATTCCGTTTAAATTATTGTATTAGCTATTATGACTATCTAGTGGACATCTGACTACAGTAATTCTTCTTCACCATCTTTGAGAGTGAGCCGCATCACCAGTTCGCCAGCAGAGATTTCCAGCAACTTCAGGATCGTGCCATCTCGCGTTCCTCATCTGTAATGCAGCAACTTCAGTGATGTATGAACTTTTTCCGTACCAATGACTAATAGGTACTCATTTAGCTATTGTATTCATCATTTCTTTACAGATGCTGATGACTAATAGGTAGCGCCCCGGTCGTCTGAGACCACATTTTATAATTTGTAAATATTATCCTTGTTTTTGTGCTTATGACTAACGAGCACCGCAAAGTCCTATGATCTGATTTACTGTCACTACTGTAATAGTTAGTTATGTATATGGCAAGCAGCCATCCTAGTTACTTGTTTTGTTTATTGTATATAAAACTCTAGGACTGCAGTACGCTAGGCTATGCTATACAGCAACATTAAATCCGCATCACTTTCCCCTAGCATCAATTTTACACTGAGGTCACTGATCATGTTCACATTAAGTGAACTGACATGTGATCGACTAAACCTGGCTTTTTTAGCTCGATAGAATAGGTGTTAAAGTAGTTAGGGACAACCACTCCTTAGGAGACATTTGTGTATGGCTCTTTTCTGGATGTAGTGGATATGTATCACCGCACGCCAGCTGGATTCTGTAAAATTGGCCAAATAACTTAGGGCCTCTTATTATATTGAGTGATTGTCTCTTTCTACCCTCCTCCAGCTGCAAGGCTTATAAATTGTCTGGAACTCCCATCGACGTGTTGGCATAATCCGATTTGGGAAACTATTGGAGTTTCCGAGTGGTGAAGACCAACGTGTCGATTTCACATACACTCCCACTGTATATTCAGATACCAGATAGTATTAGATAACCCTGCCAAAGTAGGAAGCGCTCCGAAAAGATATTATGTAAAACTGGCCAGCAGTGTATCTCTGAGCATTCTGAAACTTAACCCTAGCGACAGGCAAACATTAGTTCTCCAGAGTCGGATCTAGAAATGATCTGCTCCTGACACACGGGTGACGGATGGGATGCAGATCTCGATCTAACTCCGTACAGTGACTAGGTGCCGTTTGGAACCAAACACGCCCTCACGGGAAGGTCACTGGAGATGAATATCTGCCTCTTACGCCCCACCATATACCATTTATGCGCTTTTCAAATTGCTTATGTAAATGGTGACTTCTCCTAGTGATGTTGTATGTGGTTGCGGTGCGATATATAACCGGATCGTTATATGATTCTGAAGCTGTCACTCCATAACATGTTCGCACGCTGCCTGTCTGAGGGAGATGCTCTGAAGGGTATCGAGCAAATTCGCAAGTTAGGCTCATCTGTCAAAAGATAGGTAGAAATCCCTGCCACTTGCAGCTAAAGCTTGGTAGTAAATGGTAAGTTAGAGTTTAGCAGAAGTACCGCATAAATAAAGCAGCAACTACCAAGTCAATGTCTTAGACTTACATAAGATGAAGGCGTTTGAATTCTTCTGAAATCATCCGTCCCATCTTCACGTACTACAGTGTGCATCACATTAATTGTACTTTCGCTAGGTTGACTCACACCATACTTAGCTTATGCTTGAACAGGAGAGTGGCCCTTTTTGCCAGCTCTCTTCCTCCGCTTCGGCGTTGAAGGCATTTTCCTGTGACGGAGGCCCGCACGAGGCATTTTCCTCTGGCAACAAAAATATTTTTGTTAGGGGTATAATGGTCTATATTAAACTACATAAGTGGCCT
Organism: Chaetoderma sp. LZ-2023a; assembly: GCA_034401795.1. Taxonomy (NCBI): domain Eukaryota; kingdom Metazoa; phylum Mollusca; class Caudofoveata; order Chaetodermatida; family Chaetodermatidae; genus Chaetoderma; species Chaetoderma sp. LZ-2023a. Next base: position 65,637,368 of record CM067375.1, read on the forward strand.
CGTTAGGACGCTCCCTTGCAGGGATACCTCACGGATATATTTGGATGGGTGCGGTACCTCTGACGAATCCACGTTATCAAGACACCAGCTTGGTTCTATATACTGTGTGTCGTCTCTCGTCTACTAGCAAACGAGTACCATTGTTTGTATAGTATATATGTTTAAATTAATTATCATGTCCAGGCTCCTAAATAGAGTTATGGACCGTCATACCGATGATACAAATAGTTGGAAAGAAACAGTGAGCTTCAGTTTCGGCGACAATGGTCCCACGACCCCACTGGAATGTTATTGTTCCACCGGCTCTAGAAGTCGGTCTTTCTTCTTTCCGGAGAGTCGCAATACAGGATCCGTTACCCGTAGATAACCAGCCCTCCTGCGCATCCTGTACATTCAGGGCAATGAAGTGGAGCAGCAAAACGGACCAGCGCACACACCCGCGAGGTACAATCACTTAAGCAATCAAATGCCTAGCCGTTGCAAACAGAAACGGTTGGTACTCAGAGCTCGCCTCATCCCACACTGCAAAACTACGATGAACTTACTGCTCACCGTATTCACCAAAAACACCACTGCATCAGATTGGCATGGCCAGCGTGAAAAACTGATCGTAGCCCACCACACGACACAATCAACATAAACACACATAACAAATCCACTCCCCCCCCCCACACCAAACATTACACTTTACAAAACACATACCAACAGATACTGGCCTACATCTCCCTTTCACCAAAAGCATGCAGTAACCTTCACATCAGTGAAAGTTAACTACATATAAAAGCACCAATACGTGCCCCTTGGCACATCCCTCCATAGGGAACTACAGAAAAATCGAATAACGGTGCATAGCTTCATATATATATATATATATATATATATATATATATATATATATATATATATATATATATATATATATATATATATATAAATATATACACACGTAATTTCAGACCGCTTTAATAAGAGGGCAGGATACATAACAGGCTGCCGTCAGTACGAGTAGGAATTTGATACCGAAAGGAAATTCGATAATGGATTGATCCAAGCACGGCAGCAACACTAACAGTAATCCCCGCCCATGTAACTCCGTCCCGCCTTTTATAAGGCTCGGCCATTACGGAGTGAAACACTATCAAAGTCTGTCAAAGTTGTCACCACTAACACCGCAACAATACATCACTGTTGCAATAAAAATAATACTGCACTACTGCGCCAGGCCAACAGAAAATAACCAGCCATGCATACTACAACACTCATCAACACGTCAAGAAATACCAACACTCATGGTGAGTGATCACTTAATCTCCAAATAATGGTAACGATATTGTGATATTGTAACTGTGCCACATTTTATGTGAGCTGTATTGTAGCGCTTGCATTCATGCACGGGCGTGATAGGACAAATCCCTCCTACCGGAGAGGGATGCTTGGCCGTCCTCACACCGTTTAAAAACAACCATGCTTACACGGTCAGTGACTTGACACTGTAAGACATGAGTTTGTTAAAGACAATAAAATAGGACAAGACGGTACAATCTGCTAGACCGTTAAACTTTTGAATTAGTATGCATGCAAATAGTGGCCTGGATAAGCAGCATCAAAACTTAAACAGGCAAAATACCGAGAGAATTTCAAAATATTCTCATACACGCATAACCCGCATCTGCGTTCAGGGAAACAGGGTTAAAAATAATGTGTTTTGTAAATAGCACCAAAAAGTACTAATATATTAATAAGGTACCAGGGTGAAAACAGACATAACAGTCAGAAATAACAAGTTGGCACGTCGTCATGTTCTTATCGGACAATGTACTATAAACGGTCCATACTTTGGAGGAATGAAAGTTACGATCTAGCTAACATTGTAGGACTACCAAATATCACGTGACAAACACTTACTGTTTTACTGCTATGTGCTTTAGGCACTATAAACAAAGAAACGGCCAACCCACCAGCTGCTCTACTACGCCAGCAGAAGAGGCGATGAGAGGTGATAAGTCAGAGCCGATGGGCTGCTGACATAACGACGCCCTCACCCGTCCAGCCTAAGACAGAATTAGGCAAGTTTATAAGCATCTAAACAGAAAACCGCTTCACTTTAATTAAAGAGTAGGCATGCACGTGAATAATATAGTTCCCTGTTAGTACTACCGAAAAACTGGTCATTTCTTAATAACGGGATGGAGTAAATGATCCCCTTGGCTTAACCGTCTTTCCTGAGCTGAACGAAAATAACCGTTCAGTGATGCTGGGGAAGAACACAGAATCTTACAGTTAGAGTGGCCTAATCACCTCTTGAAAACGATCAGATGTGGTCATCCGCCCTCCTGTGACGTCACCAACTGTTGCAAAAGGAGGAAATGTTGCACCATAACTTCATCTTCCCTATCAGCTCAACACATGGAAAGATCACCGGCAACAGGCCTCTTTAGTGTTGAAATCCAAATTCCGCTTTTTATATTGTCAACTTGTACTTATTAATTAAAAATGTTTAAAATGTAAAAGATGGTGAGAACCCAGTTAAGACTTAGAGGTGCGGTGCAACCATAAAAATGGCCTGATGTCCTTAGAAGCCGACCTACGAGTGTCGGAAAACTCCGACGAGGAACCAACTCCTCCCCCGCAGTCAGCAACCAAACGGTTTCGGTGTACTTGGGCACCAAGCGGCACCGTTTCTTGTCGGAATTTTTTTCTCCAGAAACGCCACCTTACAGCTCCATTCTAAATAGGACCATTTGCGTCAGAGATCCTTCTGCCACGAGTGTAACTACCGTTACACCACAGCATGGTATGGTTGAACGCATGCTTCACCATCCAAGCATCACGTAACCATTGTTGTGTTGGAATATGAAGAGTGGTCTATTATCGCTCCAAAATTGCAGATAAGAGGAACGTTAAGAACGCTTTCAATAGAAAAACAATATATGGCGCGAGTAAAGCACACTACACAGAGGATTGTCCGAAACTTGAAGTCTTCTGCACCATCTAAAAAGGTGGCAGAAACGCAACCACAGTTAACTTTGCACCGTCAAGCAGCAGCTTCTACTACCGATCATTAGACAACTAGCGATACCGTCTCAGCTACAGTATAGTCGGAGAGATTAGTGACAACCACGGCACCGTCCGCCTCCACCATTATGACCAGTAACCCCATGTTATGCAAATCTACCATGCCGATTAGCTCGTACGCGAGGAAGAAGCGAAGCATAAAACATACAGTAGAAATGTTTAAGTACCGCAAGTGCCAGCTGGACAATTGGTAAAGGCAGCAAAAAGAAGAAAGAATGTACCGGCTACAGCATCCAATCCAGACCATACAGCAGGGACCAGCAGCACCGTTGCACTAATCTTCACCATTTCGGCAGTCACCACACCACCTGCACTGACACCAGCAGCTCGCCCAGCAGCATTGATTGATAGTGACGATTCACCCAGCCATATCAGTGACTTGTATCCACCAGAAACAAACCGTTCTAATTGGCCATGTGTCCCAAACTTACTGGGATAGTCTTGGACTTTTGGTGTAAACATATATGCCTACAGTTGAGCTATATTGAGTAGGAATTGTACCGTTTGGAATCATGACGACGGACAAACCTTATTATGTTATTACCGTTTTTATAAATAATTGTAGTATTATTATTATTATTTTTGTAAAATCGAAACCTTGTCCCTAGGATGACTATGATAATCCTGCATAGCCATATACTGCATAGCCATGCTTCAAATGTATTACTTGACGGTGCATACGCCATCAAATACGCCGTATGCGGTGTAATGATATGGCGCACCGTAAGTAGAGGTAATTGGATACGTCATTCCAGCAGAAAGCTGGAGCTGCCTGACACGCTATAGCTATTATTATTATTAGGCTTCCAAGAGCGAAGCTCTGGAAGACTAGAGTGATTGTTCTGTTTATTAGGCTTCCAAGAGCGAAGCTCTGGAAGACTAGAGTGATTGTTCTGTTTTTTATTATTATTATTATTATTAGGCTTCCAAGAGCGAAGCTCTGGAAGACTAGAGTGATTGTTCTGTTTATTATTATTATTATTATTATTATTATTATTATTATTATTATTATTATTATTCCGCCACCAGCCATTTCCAGTAAGTAAATTGAACCAAAACTCCGAAACCGGCAAGCAAATTGAATCAAAACTCAGAATATATGGTTGAGATCACCCCCTGAATCAAAATAGCTAAACAGAGCCTGATTGGCTCAGGGCATTGGCGGCCATATTGATGACGTCATAAATGACAAAATAATCTTCTCCTCTGGAACTTCTGAAGCGATCTGGCTAAAATTTGGGGAATATAATTAGTCAATGGCGGAAGTGAAATTTGTTCGCAAAAACTTGATTGGTCAAAGAGTCTCGGCACCGTGGACCAATCAATTTCGAGCGTTTGGGGGCCATTTTGAACTTTTTTATTTGATGGATTTGGATGGAAAAAATTGCTATACATATGTTAGTTGACCATCTTGCATGGTGTCTTTTAAAATGAACGAGATCCATCTGTAAAGGGCGGAAATATTTAGATTTTAATTTTCCTCTTTATTATGTAGTAGAAGACAGTTTGCTACAGGCTCTAATAAAAATGATTAATGTGACATTTGATTTTCATTTTATATCTGGTTACTATGGGGGTAATAAATGGCATTTGCTACTGTAAATGCTCTAGGCAAACAGATTAATATAATGGGGATTTAATTGCCATTTAATACCAGTTGACCATCTGCCCGATTAACCCATGAATGTATTAATGTCAATATAAAACTTGCACTTAATGTAGATGCTAAGGATAGCTGATGAATATTTTTCAAAACAATTCAACTAGAAATTGTTCCTGCCTATTAAACCTTCTACTGGTGAAATATTAGATTTTGTATTAACCCTTATACTGCAGAATGTTAACTTTTATTTCATTGATTTTGTACTAATTTTCCAGTATCCATTAAGAAATATTGGAAAGGTAAATTGTCACACACTTCGTATATTTTTTACTGCTGAATGGCCAATCCCTGATTAACCTATTTACTGCTGAATGGCCAATCATCTAGCTGAATTTTGTGACCAGTTTTGTGTCTGTATATAAATCTTCTCCAAAGCCACCTAAGTGATTGATCCGAATGACAAGTATTATTATCTAGAGCAGTTACTAAAAAGTGAATTTCACCAGAGAACATTTGTATACAATTTGTACACATTGATCCCTGAATTTCATGTAACATGTTGAATATTTTGAAACTAATTTGACTGTGTGTTGTTGCTGCAACAACGCCCAGTGAAATAGTTTCAAAATATTCAATATAATGTTAAAAACATAGGGCCTTAACCCTCTTATGATGAAGCCGGCCAAATCGGCCTCTGCAGTGGTCTTGAGGAATGTCGATTAGTAGGCCAAGTGAAAACTATTTCTGAAAATTTACCACTGGAATGACTGGCTCGGTAAGCGAGCCAGTCATTCCAGTGGCAAAATTTCAAAATACAATTTTTTTGGCCTGCAATAAGACATTCAACAAGAAAATGTTTAGTTTTTTTGACAAGATTTAGTCATTAAAGGGTTAAATGTTAAGGACATAGGGCTTACAATTTGTACAATTGATGGACATTATAACCCTGTCTAGCATAGCTAGAAATCGAAGGGGCATTGCTGGCAATGAATAGCTCTATGTTTTATGACTGTAATAAATAAACAAAAAGGCTCGCTAACTGGTCCCATCAGACTATGGGACATATTCAGTATTTTAAAGATTCATTTGGAACGAGATTACATTATAGAGTACCTTAAGTTATTTAATAATTTTATGTCCCTCTCTTCCTGTGATAGCACTTTGAAAGAATGCGCACACCAGGCAGTCTTTGATGAGCTGTGTCAGAGGGCTTATCTGAGTTAAATATCACTGATGTGCATAGCTGCATATGCAGTGCATTACGGTCAATCTATGGACAGTAACATCATTATTTATTTAAGTTCATGGCAAATTATGAGCCTTGGTCTCCAAAATCATTTCTTTTTCTCAACTGACCTGTATTAACCCGTCTTTACTGACAAATTCTTAAGCTCCTAATGACATCGTTATTGACAGGATTATAATGTCGATTCCGAACAGAAATATGCTGAAATAATTGTTGACTAGGGTATCAACAACATGCAGCCAAATTGTTTCTTTAAAGTCAGCCAAATCGTTTTAGGTTTCTTTGATAACTGTTCTGAAAATAGAATGAAATAGACTGCATGAAAAGAATGAATAAGGCCAATAATAGGGGATACGGTTCACAACCCACAGAGGTGGGGGAGGGGGGGGGGGGAGGTTGCGGTGTGAGTGATAATTACCCTGCAGAGAAAAGGCTAACATTTCAATTTCGCACTGATCTCAACACAATTATTTATAAAATGATTGATTTAAAAGCACATTTATTTCTGAAGATAGTTGAACGGAGAACCGACTTAATGGTTTGAAAGCACGTTGACTGGATGTTGTTGCTACCTAAGGAGACAATTCCGTTCAGTAAAATTGTTTTTAAGTAACCAGCCAGGGCATTTCCAAAAGGTTAGGATGCATTGAGCAGGGTTAAATAGATAATTGGAGAAGTGATATCAATAAACCTCCAAATGCAAAATTAACCCATTCCTTCTAGCAGGGCTGAAGAAACTAGTGAAATTATGCCACCACTACTTGTATGTATTAAAACAAGACTGGATTTTTGTGAGAAATCGTGTAGCCTGCTTGACAATTATCGTATTGTTTGTTGAAACCTGTTGCTATTTAGGGTAGCAGCAACTTTCAGTCATGCGTATTTATCTGTAGGGAACTGAAATATTTAATATGATGATTGCCCGAATTTGTTTACATTTCTATCAGCGTATATAACTAGTTCTTGCTTCGCCACCCATTCGCTCACCACCCACCCACCCCCGTATGCAATGCTATTTTGTCACATGTAATGAAGCACTCTAGTTTGCGTCAAAATAAAATAGCCATTATGGAGTTTGTTTGGACAATTATATTACTGGAATGAGTTGCTAAATTGTTGCTATCAATTCAGTTACATTGGCCGGAATTCAATAAGGATGTTTAAACCATGTTTAGCCTAAACCGGGTAACAAATCACAAAGTAATTGCGATGTTAGTTTTATAGATAGGGCGATAGCTCCAACTTTTCATTGTTTGAGAGCTAGGTCACGCAATTAAGTTTTTAATAATTGTCCATGTTCTATGTCTATTCAGCGCCGTGCCCAATTTGGCCGGGTTGTAGCATAAGTGCTGAGGCTGATATTCCGCCACGCTTGGATAATCTATATTACTGAGAGAACTCAAAGCCGATGGTAAGATGTTGTCCCAATTGCGCCGTAGATTGGAATTTATATAGTCAATGATAGTAATTAATTATGTACCTATGATCATTCCGTTGCTGAATTATGTTGCAAAAACTTAGCCCAAACCACCGGCATTATTTTTGGAGGTCCAATTTGGTAGTTTGTTCATTATTGAAGCTAGTCAATTTGGGTTGTTTTTGGCTCTTGATCATGAAAGGGTCTGTATTGCAAACTACCTGTACACTGCCCTTAATTAAGAAGTGTGCGCCTGTACCGCAATTCTGGCTAACGTAAGGTTGGCATAAAATTAACCCACCAATTTGTATTGCCCCCTACAAATTTGTGTCTGTTCTTTAAATTATAGTGTTCCAATGTTTCTTTTTGATGATGATGTTGCGGAATGTTGTTGCTCTCGGTCATAGCAGCATCATCTTAGCTACCTGGAATTCAGAAGCATTGGCCACACTGTTTAAAGGGTGGGACAAATTGGGTATTTTTGAAACATGACATTTTAAATAAGCAAAGCTGTTCATTTTAACATTGCGAGATCATACACATATATCAACGTATTAGCTGATGTTGGTGCATGCATTTTGCACTCGGTACCATTCCATCGTATGCCCATCATACAATAGGATCACATTATACTATAATACAGAGGGCGGCATTGGGGGAGGGCGGGAGAGGATGACGGGAGCGAGGGAGTGATTGAGGGAAGGGAGAAGGGGAGGAGAAAGAGACGGAGGGGAGTGAGGGTGGAGAGAGAGAGAGAGAGAGAGAGAGAGAGAGAGAGAGGATAATGTTTCAAAAATAGTCTTCTCTTGGTATGCAAACTGACGTTTTCCAAGATTACCGCAGAAGCCGTTTTGGCCAGCTTAGGTGTAAAAGAGTTAGCTAGATAGATAGATTTATTACACAATAGGCAATTGGCCTTTGAGTGAATACAATGCTATTTATTATACATTGCATGGCGGACAAATTATTTGCATTGTGTCCACACAGCTGTCACAACCCCCTCCTCCCACGCTCACCCCATCCCCTGAACACACACTTGCATTGCGCGTGTGTTTTGTATGTGGATAACTATTACAAATGTAGTGGAAAAAGTACTATAATATATGCTGACATTTACATCTTTATTGACCAAGTTTAGTCAATGAAAACATTGTCATTGAAGACAGCAAAAGCGTTCACTAGAACATAGATGCCGATGTATGTTGATGGTGGTTTTTAAGCATTAGCGGTCAATTGCCGTATAGGACCACTTGACCTTTATTACGGGTTGTTTAAAAAAACCCAGCTATTGGTGATTGGCGCTTAACTATTAGCGGCGCAATTATTGCATATGACCCCCTATCTAAGTGGACCACTTGAGTTGTGATTCTAAGAACACATTGCTTTTCCTGCATAGGACCACCCATCTAAGCGTTTATTTAGCCTAATGCATAGGAATACCTATCTAAGGTAGACCACTTGAGTTTTATTGATAACCGCCACGCATATATACGGTTGAAACGAGTCAGAGGGAGAGGGAGGAGAGAGAGAGAGAGAGAGGGAGAGAGAGAGAGAGGGGGGAAGGGTGTGGGGGGGGGGGGGGTTGAAGGGACGAGGGAGATAGCGTTGCATCAACTATGTGATGATATAGAATATATGATATTGTTCCAGCGCTAATACGTCTAAAATTGCTAACCGAACATGTTTTTGTTGCAACAGTCGTGTTCTAACGCTATGAAATACTAAACGATATCAGTTGCGTGTTGCTATTCCTGCTAGTTGATGAAAAATTACTACAATTACATAACGCATAGCAGCATTTGAACGCGAAACTTACATAAATTCTGGTAATATTTGGATAAATCACTCTGTTTCAGCCTTAATAACTTTGCAAGGACTAGTAGCAAGAGGTTTGTGTTGCAAGGGTCGTATTCAGAGGTTTACACATACTAAGACAGCTGAGATATGTGTTACAATTGTTACTAGTTCATTAATTATTAATACGATTACATAGCGTGCTTGGCACATGCAACTTGTATAAATTAGCGGAAATTAAGGAAAAGATCGCTATGTTCCAGCATTAATAACGTTTCAACGGCCACTAGCAACAGCTTTCTGTGGCATGGGTGGTGGTCATAGATAATGAAATACTAAGAAACTCGAGTTTTGCTTTGCTATTTCTATTATTTAACTAAGTAAGAATTTCATAGTTAAACAAATATGTCCGCACTGGACCAATAATATTCGAGCATCTTGGTGGCCATTTTGAACTTTTTTATTTGATGGATTTTGATTGCAAAAATGTCTATACTTATGTTATTTGGGACCTTGACGTCGAATTTGTTACTTTTCAAAATGGCCGATGATTGGTTTGGCAGCCATCTTGGATTATTTACCCACTTTTCTGCTGGGTGGTTATCCTGAACCACTGGGTCTAGATCAACCAAACTGGTTCCATGTTACCAGATTTAGTATCCACAGAGGGTCTGAGAAAATAAAGCACATCCATTAGTTAACAGCCAAGATATTTAGATCTTAATTTTCCTCTTTATTATGTAACAGCAAGCAATTTGGTGGAGGGTCTAATAAAAATAATTTAATGTGACATTTAATTGTCATTCCATATCTGTTTCCCATGGGGGGGGGGGGGGTGTGTGTGTGTGTGTGTGTGGGAGTAATGAACTGGATTTGCTACTGTAAATGCTCTAGGCAAACATATTAATGTGATAGGGATTTAATTGTCATTTAATACATGTTGACCATGGGGGCCAATTAACCCATCAACCTATGAATGCCAATATAAACCTATCGCTTATTGTAGATGCTAAGGATACCCATAGTATATTTTAACAATCTGACTGGAATGTGTTCCTGCCTATTAACCCGTCTACTGGTGAAATATTATAGTTGTTGTATTTACCCGTATACTGCATAATGTTAGCCCTTACTTGATTGATTTTGTACTAATTTCCAGTTTCCATTGAGCATATTGGAAAGATAAAAACTTGTCATGCACTTCTAGATCTGTCTATGGCTGTATGGTCAATCCCTGATTTACCTATTTACTGCTGAATGGCCAATCATCTACATGATTTTTGTGAGCAGTTTTGTGTCTGTATATAGATATTCTCCTAAGCCACCTAGGTGACTGATCCGAGAGACAAGAAATATTATCTAAAGCAGTTATAGAAACAGAATTTCATCAGAGAACAGGAAAACATATTAATGTGATAGGGATTTAATTGTCACTTAACAGCAGTTGACCATGGAGCCGATTAACCCATGGACTTATGAATGCCAATATAAAACTTGCACTTATTGTAGATGCTAAGGATACATGCTGACTATTTTTCAAAACAATTTGACTGAAAGTTGTTCCTGCCTATTAACCCTTCTACTGGTAAAATAATAGATTGGTATTAACCTTTAGACTGCAGAATGCTAACTTTTACTCGGAATCCTTCTAGAAATTGTTCTGATTATTCTCTTATTATTATTATTATTACTATTCCTCTTCTATCGGCTTCTTTTGAGCCATGGATCCCGGAATGCTATGACCTTTGTCATATCAGCGTGGGCATAGATGAACGAGTGTTTGAAAACTAGAAGATAATCTGTCCATAAACGGCCGAGATATGAACTTCCGAAATTACTACATCATATATAGCAAAGGTCTAATTTCAGAGGTGTTCCTTAATAGACAGGTTAGATCTGTTACAGTTTCCGCCGTCGAGCAGATTTATGGTGACAACTTTAGATTTCACACTCCTGTTCCTTGTAGCCGAATGTCCAAGTTTATTTAGCAACATGGTTTGGTAGACTGAGTTGTTTCTTTAAAAATAATTTGACTGAAGGTCATTGCTGTGGGAGGAACAACTTTCAGTCAAATACATTACAAAAAATTCAACAACATAGATGTCAGAGCACACAATAATATCTTAAATATTTAGGCATCAGCGAAAATAAGGTCAATCTAGTAATGATGATTTTATATAGCTTTCATGATAAAGCTCCATCAGATGGAAATTCAGGCTTCGAACCAAGCAGATATTTATTACCCAAAGACGAACACATGCTCTGGCACCAAAAGATGGTTATTCTTTAAAAGGGGTGGTGGTATGACGAGAAGCCGTAAGCAACCACAATCTTTTGGTCCAAAAACGCTGCATAGTATAGCGAATATGTTGTATTAACTGACTATCTGTCATTAACAACCACTTTTTGATGGACCATACAGTGCCCATTATAAACAGGCTTGAGTGATCTTGCACGCTTAAGTGCGCTATTATACTCTTCTCTTAATAGAGGGATTATTGCTTTAGCTTTTAGCACTTTGAACCCTAAAGTGCTAAAATCTTATTTTCCTGATAATACTAGAAGTATTGCGTAAGTTGATGAATGTATTGAAAGAAATTTGACTGGAAACTGTGGCCACAGCCGTCATATATCCCTACCGGAGCCCTCCAACCAGTTTCAGAATCTTATCTATTCAGTTTTCTTGAGTTGACAAATGCGTGGTGTGTTTCAATACTAGAAGCGTGACAGTAAAAGTAGTTCCTGTCTCAATTAGCTACATCAGTTGGAGACAACTTTAGATTTCACCCTTTACCCCTTCTTCAGTGCATCTGAAATGGTCTTGCGAAATGTCAATTTTCAAACTAAGAGAAGACTATTTATGAAAATTTACAACTGAAATGATTAGCTCGATAACCGAGCCAGTCACTCCAGTGGTAAATTTTCAAAATAGTCTTCTCTTGGTCTAGAAATGGATATTTTCAATGAGAAAATTTAAAGTTTCTTGTACAAATTTAAAAATTGCAACAGAAAGGCAATCTTAACAGTCTATTTAAAAGAGCTACCATTGCAACTCCTCCTAGCCCATTTCACGCAGAAACTTGAAACTTCTGGTATGATTACACATATGGCCATGGATGTGCATGGCACTTTTGAAAGTTTGTCATGACGCCAAGAGGCGGGGACTGTGGGTAAAAATTTTTAATTTATGCAAAGGTGGTCATGTCACATATCATTGTCAAGCCAATGATGAATAGACTACAATACAAGGAATTATTTTTATCTTGTGTCCAACTTAGGGTAGGGGGCGTGGACACAAGTGGGCACCAATCGATTGTAACGCAACTCATCCTAGACCATTTCACAGAGACCTTTACACTTTCGGTATGATTACACATATTGCGAGGAATGTGCATGGCACTTTTGAAATTGTGTCATGACTGCAGGGGGTGGGGACTGTGGGTCACAAATTTAATTTATCCAAACATGGTCATGTCACATATCATTTTGAAGCCAATGATGAGTAGACTACAGTACAAGGAATTATTTCGATCTTGTGTCTAACTGAGCGTAGTTGGGATCAAAAGTGGCCACCAATCGATTGTTACACAACTCCTAGACCATTTCACATAGAAGCTTGAAACTTTTGGTATCATTGCACATATGGACAGGGATTTGCATGACACTTTTGGAATTTTGGCATGACCCCAGGGGCAGGCCCTGGGGGTGGGAAATGTGTGTCAAAATTTAAATTTTTCCAAAGGTCATGTTGCATATCATTTTCAAGCCAATGGTAAGTAGTCCACAGTACAAGGAATTATTTTGATCTTGCGTCAAACTGAGGGTGGGGTCAAAATTTCAAAAGTGGGCACCAATCAATTGTAATGCAACTCCTCCTAGACCACTTCAGATAGAAACTTGAAACTTTGGAGATGATTGCACATCTGGCCAGTGATTTGCATGACACTTTTTAAATTTTATCAGGAACCGCAGGGTGTGGGGACTGTGGGTAAAAAATTTAATTTTTCCAAAGATGGTCATGTCAAATATCATTTTCAAGCCACCGATGAGTAGACAACAATACAAGGAATTATTTTGATCTTGCGTCAAACTGAGGGTAGAGGGCGGGGTCAAAAGTGGGCACAAATCGATTGTCATGCAACTCCTAGAGAATTTGACATCTAAATATGTATTATGCTGATTGTTTTTTTAAATGTTTCTTCTTTTTTCAGACTATGTACTTTGCTTATGTTTGGACCATTTGCCAGTTGTCATTAAATGACTTCACGTTACTTCTGGGCAGATAAGCTTTATGGTTCAGTCTCCAAGCTATGCTTGCCCAATGGGTAGTACCACCGGTGTTTTGAAGTCACATGTTGATTGTCAAATTTCAAAATGTGACTATCCGGTGGTCCATCATATCGTGTGATGTACAATTAATATACAGTACAGGTAAGCTATTTGCTGTCTTCTGATAGCTCTTGTGGCATTTTGGTATGACCCCAGTGATGGGAAATGTGGAGTAAAAATTTGTCCAACGGTGGTCATGTCACATATCATTTTGAAGCCAATGATGAGTACACTACAGTACAAGGAATTATTTTGATCTTGGGTCAAATTGAGGGTATGAGGCAGGGTCAAAAGTGGGCACCAATCAATTGAAACACAACTCCTCCTAGACCATTTCACATAGAAATGTATGATTCAACATATTGCCAGAGATGTGCATGACACATTGGAATTTTTATATCAGCTGAAGGGGTGGGGGAAATGGTGGGCAGAAAATAAATTTGATCAAATGTGGTCATGTCACATCATTTTGAAGCTTGTAGTTAGTAGACTACAGTACAACACATTATTTTGTTCTTGAGTCAATCTGCGGGCAGTGAGCAGGAGTCAAATGGGCAATCTAATTCTATATATGTACATGGCTTGGATATTGTTTCTTCACGGAATAGTTAGTCCTGTGCAGACCGGGTCATGCAGCAGCCGGTTCCTCAGGTAACTTAAAAATGCGAGATATTGCTATCTTCTAATATCTCTTGTCTTGCTTGTTACTTCTCCCGAAGCACCAGGTATAGAACAGTCAAACTGGTTCCATGTTACCAGATTTAGTGTCCAAAGAAATCCCTGCTTAACCTGTTTACTGCTGAATGACCAATCATCTAGCTGATTTTGTGACCAGTTTTGTGTATATAGATCTTCTTCAAAACCACCTAGGCGATTGATCAGAAAGACAAGAAATATTATCTAAAGAAGTTTCACCAGATAACTAGATTGTACATGAAGTACAAGAAAAGAATGTCTAGTTCAAGTGCAGGTATTCTTGGAAGCCGTATATCTGTTCATGGAACAGATCTAGTTATTATTATTATTATTATTATAATTATTATTCCGCCGCCAGCCATTTCCAGCAAGTAAATTGAACCAAAACTCCGAAACCGGCAAGCAAATTGAATCAAAACTCAGAATATATGGTTGAGATCACCCCCTGAATCAAAATAGCTAAACAGAGCCTGATTGGCTCAGGGCATTGGCGGCCATATTGATGACGTCATAAATGACAAAATAATCTTTTCCTCTGGAACTTCTGAAGCGATCTGGCTAAAATTTGGGGAATATAATTAGTCAATGGCGGCAAGTGAAATTTGTTCGCAAAAACTTGATTGGCCTAAGAGGCTCGGCACCGTGGACCAATCAATTTCGAGCATTTGGGGCCATTTTGAACTTTTTTATATTGCTATACATATGTTAGTTGACCATCTGCATGGTGTTTTTTAAAATGAACGAGATCCATCTGTAAAGGGCGGAAATATTTAGATTTTAATTTTCCTCTTTATTATGTAGTAGAAGACAGTTTGCTACAGGCTCTAATAAAAATGATTAATGTGACATTTGATTTTCATTTTATATCTGGTTACTATGGGGGTAATAAATGGCATTTGCTACTGTAAATGCTCTAGGCAAACAGATTAATATAATGGGGATTTAATTGCCATTTAATACCAGTTGACCATCTGCCTGATTAACCCATGAATGTATTAATGTCAATATAAAACGTGCACTTAATGTAGATGCTAAGGATAGCTGATGAATATTTTTCAAAACAATTTGACTAGAAATTGTTCCTGTCTATTAAACCTTCTACTGGTGAAATATTAGATTTTGTATTAACCCTTATACTGCAGAATGTTAACTTTTATTTCATTGATTTTGTACTAATTTTCCAGTATCCATTAAGAAATATTGGAAAGGTAAATTGTCACACACTTCGTATATTTTTACTGCTGAATGGCCAATCCCTGATTAACCTATTTACTGCTGAATGGCCAATCATCTAGCGGACCTTTGTGACCAGTTTTGTGTCTGTATATAAATCTTCTCCTAAGCCACCTAAGTGATTGATCTGAATGACAAGTATTATTATCTAGAGCAGTTACTAAAAAGTGAATTTCACCAGAGAACATTTGTATACAATTTGTACACATTGATCCCTGAATTTCATGTAACATGTTGAATATTTTGAAACTAATTTGACTGTGTGTTGTTGCTGCAACAACGCCCAGTGAAATAGTTTCAAAATATTCAACATAATGTTAAAAACATAGGGCCTTAACCCTCTTATGATGAAGCCGGCCAAACCGGCCACTGCAGGGGTCTTGAGGAATGTCGATTAGTAGGCCAAGTGAAAACTATTTCTGAAAATTTACCACTGGAATGACTGGCTCGGTAAGCGAGCCAGTCAATCCAGTGGCAAAATTTCAAAATACAATTTTTTGGCCTGCAATAAGACATTCAACAAGAAAATGTTTAGTTTTTTTGACAAGATTTAGTCATTAAAGGGTTAAATGTTAAGGACATAGGGCTTACAATTTGTACAATTGATGGACATTACAACCCTGTCTAGCATAGCTAGAAATCGGAGGGGCATTGCTGGCAATGGATACCTCTATGTTTTTATGACTGTAATAAATAAACAACAACGCTCGCTAACTGGTCCCATCAGACTATGGGACATAGTCAGTATTTTAAAGATTCATTTGGAACGAGATTACATTATAGAGTACCTTAAGTTATTTACTAATTTTATGTCCCTCTCTTCCTGTGATAGCACTTTGAAAGAATGCGCACACCAGGCAGTCTTTGATGAGCTGTGTCAGAGGGCTTATCTGAGTTAAATATCCCTGATGTGCATAGCTGCATATGCAGTGCATTACGGTCAATCTATGGACAGTAACATCATTATTTTTAAGTTCATGGCAAATTATGAGCCTTGGTCTCCAAAATCATTTCTTTTTCTCAACTGACCTGTATTAACCCATCTTTACTGACAAATTCTTAAGCTCCTAATGAGATCGTTATTGACAGGATTATAATGTCGATTCCGAACAGAAATATGCTGAAATAATTGTTGACTAGGGTATCAACAACATGCAGCCAAATTGTTTTTTTAAAGTCAGCCAAATCGTTTTAGGTTTCTTTGATAACTGTTCTGAAAATAGAATGAAATAGACTGCATGAAAAGAATGAATGAGGCCAATAATAGGGGTTACGGTTCACAAACCACAGAGGTGGGGGGTGGGGGGAGGTGGTGCGGTGTGAGTGATAATTACCCTGCAGAGAAAAGGCTAACATTTCAATTTCGCACTGATTTCAACACAATTATTTATAAAATGATTGATTTAAAAGCACATTTATTTCTGAAGATAGTTGAACGGAGAACCAACTTAATGGTTTGAAAGCACGTTGACTGAATGTTGTTGCTACCTAAGGAGACAATTACGTTCAGTAAAATTGTTTTTAAGTAACCAGCCAGGGCATTTCCAAAAGGTTAGGATGCATTGAGCAGGGTTAAATAGATAATTGGAGAAGTGATATCAATAAACCTCCAAATGCAAAATTAACCCATTCCTTCTAGCAGGGCTGAAGAAACTAGTGAAATTGTGCCACCACTACTTGTATGTATTAAAACAAGACTGGATTTTTGTGAGAAATCGTGTAGCCTGCTTGACAATTATCGTATTATGTTTGTTGAAACATGTTGCTATTTAGAGTAGCAGCAACTTTCAGTCATGAGTATTTATCTGTAGGGAACTGAAATATTTAATATGATGATTGCCCAAATTTGTTTACATTTCTATCAGCGTATATAACTAGTTCTTGCTTCGCCACCCATTCGCTCACCACCCACCCAGCCCCGTATGCAATGCTATTTTGTCACATGTAATGAAGCACTCTAGTTTGCGTCAAAATAAAATAGCCATTATGGAGTTTGTTTGGACAATTATGTTAGTGGAATGAGTTGCTAAATTGTTGCTATCAATTCAGTCACATTGGCCGGAATTCAATAAGGATGTTTAAACCATGTTTAGCCTAAACCGGGTAACAAATCACAAAGTAATTGCGATGTTAGTTTTATAGATAGGGCGATAGCTCCAACTTTTCATTGTTTGAGAGCTAGGTCACGCAATTAAGTTTTAAATAATTGTCCATGTTCTATGTCTATTCAGCGCCGTGCCCAATTTGGCCGGGTTGTAGCATAAGTGCTGAGACTGATATTCCGCCACGCTTGGATAATCTATATTACTGAGAGAACTCAATGCCGATGGTAAGATTTTGTCCCAATTGCGCCGTAGATTGGAATTTATATAGTCAATGATAGTAATTAATTATGTACCTATGATCATTCCGTTGCTGAAGTTTGTTGCAAAAACTTAGCCCAAACCACCGGCATTATATTTAGAGGTCCAATTTGGTAGTTTATTCATTATTGAAGCTAGTCAATGTGGGTTGTTTTGGCTCTTGGTCATGAAGGGGACTGTGTTACAAACTACTTGTATACTGCCCTTAATTAAGAAGTGTGCGCCTGTACCGCAATTCTGGCTAACGTAAGGTGGGCATAAAATTAACCCACCAATTTGTATTGCCCCCTACAAATGTGTGTCTATTCTTTAAATTATAGTGTTCCAATGTTTCTTTTTGATGATGATGTTGCGGAATGTTGTTGCTCTCGGTCATAGCAGCATCATCTTAGCTACCTGGAATTCAGAAGCATTGGCCACGCTGTTTAAAGGGTGGGACAAATTGGGTATTTTTGAAACATGACATTTTAAATAAGCAAAACTGTTCATTTTAACATTGCGAGATCATACACATATATCAACGTATTAGCTGATGTTGGTGCATACATTTTGCACTCGGTACCATTCCATCTTATGCCCATCATACAATAGGATCACATTATACTATAATACAGAGGGCGGCATTGGGGGAGGGCGGGAGAGGATGGCGGGAGCGAGGGAGTGATTGAGGGAAGGGAGAAGGGGAGGAGAAGGAGACGGAGGGGAGTGAGGGTGGCGAGAGAGAGAGAGAGAGAGAGAGAGAGAGAGAGAGAGAGAGAGAGAGGATAATGTTTCAAAAATAGTCTTCTCTTGGTATGCAAACTGACGTTTTCCAAGATTACCGCAGAAGCCGTTTTGGCCAGCTTAGGTGTAAAAGAGTTATCTAGATAGATAGATTTATTACACAATAGGCAATTGGCCTTTGAGTGAATACAATACTATTTATTATGCATTGCATGGCGGACAAATTATCTGCATTGTGTCCACACAGCAGTCACAACCCCCGCCTCCCACGCCCACCCCATCCCCTGAACACACACACTTGCAGTGCGCGTGTGTTTTGTATGTGGATAACTATTACAAATGTAGTGGAAAAAGTACTATAATATATGCTGACATTTACATCTTTATTGACCAAGTTTAGTCAATGAAAACATTGTCATTGAAGACAGCAACAGCGTTCACTAGAACATAGATGCCGATGAATGTTGATGGTGGTTTTTAAGCATTAGCGGTCAATTGCCGTATAGGACCACTTGACCTTTATTACGGGTTGTTAAAAAAACCCCAGCCATTGGTGATTGGTTCTTAACTATTAGCGGCGCAATTATTGCATATGACCCCCTATCTAAGTGGACCACTTGAGTTGTGATTTTAAGAACACATTGCTATTCCTGCATAGGACCACCCATCTAAGCATTTATTTAGCCTAATGCATAGGAATACCTATCTAAGGTAGACCACTTGAGTTTTATTGATAACCACCACGCATATATACGGTTGAAACGAGTCAGAGGGAGAGGGAGAGGGAGGAGAGAGAGAGAGAGAGAGAGAGAGAGGGGGGGAGGGTGTGTGGGGGGGGAAGTTGAAGGGACGAGGGAGATAGCGTTGCATCAACTATGTGATGATATAGAATATATCATATTGTTCCAGCCCTAATACGTCTACAATTGCTAACCGAACATGTTTTTGTTGCAACAGTCGTGTTCTAACGCTTTGAAAATACTAAACGATATCAGTTGCCTGTTGCTATTCCTGCTAGTTGATGAAAAATTACTACAATTACATAACGCATAGCAGCATTTGAACGCGAAACTTACATAAATTCTGGTAATATTTGGATAAACCACTCTCTTTCAGCCTTAATAACTTTGCAAGGACTAGTAGCAAGAGGTGTGTGTTGCAAGGGTCGTATTCAGAGGTTTACACATACTAAGACAGCTGAGATATGTGTTACAATTGTTACTAGTTCATTAATTATTAATACGATTACATAGCGTGCTTGGCACATGCAACTTGTATAAATTAGCGGAAATTAAGGAAAAGATCGCTATGTTCCAGCATTAATAACGTTTCAACGGCCACTAGCAACAGCTTTCTGTTGCATGGGTGGTGTTCATAGATTATGAAATACTAAGAAACTCGAGTTTTGCTTTGCTATTTCTATTATTTAATTAAGTAAGAAGTTCATAGTTAAACAAATATGTCCGCACTGGCCCAATAATATTCGAGCATCTTGGTGGCCATTTTGAACTTTTTTATTTGATGGATTTTGATAGCAAAAATGTCTATACTTATGTTATTTGGGACCTTGACTTCGAATTTGTTACTTTTCAAAATGGCCGATGATTGGTTTGGCAGCCATCTTGGATTATTTACCCACTTTTCTGTTGGGTGGTTATCCTGAACCACTGGGTCTAGAGCAACCAAACTGGTTCCATGTTACCAGATTTAGTATCCACAGAGGGTCTGAGAAAATAAAGCATATCCATTGGTTAACAGCCAAGATATTAAGATCTTAATTTTCCTCTTTATTATGTAACAGCAAGCAATTTGGTGGAGGGTCTAATAAAAATGATTTAATGTGACATTTAATTGTCATTCCATATCTGTTTCCCATGGGGGGGGGGTGTGTGTGTGTGGGAGTAATGAACTGGATTTGCTACTGTAAATGCTCTAGGCAAACATATTAATGTGATAGGGATTTAATTGTCATTTAATACATGTTGACCATGGGGGCCAATTAACCCATCAACCTATGAATGCCAATATAAACCTATCGCTTATTGTAGATGCTAAGGATACCCATAGAATATTGTAACCATCTGACTAGAATTTGTTCCTGCCTATTAACCCTTCTACTGGTGAAATATTATAGTTGTTGTATTTACCCGTATACTGCATAATGTTAGGCCTTACTTGATTGATTTTGTACTAATTTCCAGTTTCCATTGAGCATATTGGAAAGATAAAAAATTGTCATGCACTTCTAGATCTGTCTATGGCTGTATGGTCAATCCCTGATTTACCTATTTACTGCTGAGTGGCCAATCAACTACATGATTTTTTTTTAGCAGTTTTGTGTCTGTATATAGATATTCTCCTAAGCCACCTAGGTGACTGATCCGAGAGACAAGAAATATTATCTAAAGCAGTTATAGAAACAGAATTTCATCAGAGAACAGGAAAACATATTAATGTGATAGGGATTTAATTGTCACTTAACAGCAGTTGACCATGGAGCCGATTAACCCATGGACTTATGAATGCCAATATAAAACTTGCACTTATTGTAGATGCTAAGGATACATGCTGACTATTTTTCAAAACAATTTGACTGAAAGTTGTTCCTGCCTATTAACCCTTCTACTGGTAAAATAATAGATTGGTGTTAACCTTTATACTGCAGAATGCTAACTTTTACTTGGAATCCTTCTAGAAATTGTTCTGATTATTTTCTTATTATTATTATTATTATTATTATTATTATTATTATGATTATTATTATTATTATTATTACTATTCCTCTTCTATCGGCTTCTTTTGAGCCATGGATCCCGGAATGCTATGACCTTTGTCATATCAGCGTGGGCATAGATGAACGAGTGTTTGAAAACTAGAAGATAATCTGTCCATAAACGGCCGAGATATGAACTTCCGAAATTACTACATCATATATAGCAAAGGTCTAATTTCAGAGGTGTTCCTTAATAGACAGGTTAGATCTGTTACAGTTTCCGCCGTCGAGCAGATTTATGGTGACAACTTTAGATTTCACACTCCTGTTCCTTGTAGCCGAATGTCCAAGTTTATTTAGCAATATGGTTTGGTAGACTGAGTTGTTTCTTTAAAAATAATTTGACTGAAGGTCATTGCTGCGGGAGGAACAACTTTCAGTCAAACACATTACAAAAAATTCAACAACATAGATGTCAGAGCACACAATAATATCTTAAATATTTAGGCATCAGCGAAAAAAAGGTCAATCTAGTAATGATGATTTTATATAGCTTTCATGATAAAGCTCCATCAGATGGAAATTCAGGCTTCTAACCAGGCAGATATTTATTACCCAAAGACGAACACGTGCTCTGGCGCCAAAAGATGGTTATTCTTTAAAAGGGGTGGTGGTATGACGAGAAGCCGTAAGCAACAACCATCTGTTGGTCCACGAATGCTGCATAGTATAGCGAATAAGTTGTATTAACTGACTATCTGTCTTTAACAACCACTTTTTGATGGACCATACAGTGCCCATTATAAACAGGCTTGAGTGATCTTGCAGCTTAAATGCGCTATTATACTCTTCTCTTAATAGAGCGGATTAGTGATTTAGCTTTTAACACTTTGAACCCTAAAGTGCTAAAATCTTATTTTCCTGATAATACTAGAAGTATTGCGTAAGTTGATGTATGTATTGAATGAAATCTTACTGGAAACTGTGGCCACAGCCGTCATATATCCCTACCCAAGCCCGCCAACCAGTTTCAGAATCTTATCCATTCAGTTTTCTTGAGTTGACAAATGCGTGGTGTGTTTCAATACTAGACGCGTGACAGTAAAAGTAGTTCCTGTCTCAATTAGCTAAATCAGTTGGTGACAACTTTAGATTTCACCCTTTACCCCTTCTTCAGTGCATCTGAAATGGTCTTGCGAAATGTCCATTTGCAAACTAAGAGAAGACTATTTATGAAAATTTACAACTGAAATGATCAGCTCGATAACCGAGCCAGTCACTCCAGTGGTAAATTTTCAAAATAGTCTTCTCTTGGTCTAGAAATGGATATTTTCCATGAGAAAATTTAAAGTTTCTTGTACAAATTTAAAAATTGCAACAGAAAGGCAATCTTAACAGTCTATTTAAAAGAGCTACAATTGCAACTCCTCCTAGCCCATTTCACGCAGAAACTTGAAACTTCTGGTATGATTACACATATGGCCATGGATGTGCATGGCACTTTTGAAATTGTGTCATGACGCCAAGGGGGTGGGGACTGTGGGTAAAAATTTTAATTTATGCAAAGGTGGTCATGTCACATATCATTGTCAAGCCAATGATGAATAGACTACAATACAAGGAATTATTTTTATCTTGTGTCCAACTTAGGGTAGGGGGCGGGGACACAAGTGGGCACCAATCGATTGTAACGCAACTCATCCTAGACCATTTCACAGAGACCTTTAAACTTTCGGTATGATTACACATATTGCGAGGAATGTGCATGGCACTTTTGAAATTTTGTCATGACTGCAGGGGGTGGGGACTGTGGGTCAAAAATTTAATTTATCCAAACATGGTCATGTCACATATCATTTTGAAGCCAATGATGAGTAGACCACAGTACAAGGAATTATTTCGATCTTGTGTCTAACTGAGGGTAGTTGGGATCAAAAGTGGCCACCAATCGATTGTTACACAACTCCTAGACCATTTCACATAGAAGCTTGAAACTTTTGGTATCATTGCACATATGGACAGGGATTTGCATGACACTTTTGGAATTTTGGCATGACCCCAGGGGCAGGGCCCTGGGGGTGGGAAATATGTGTCAAAATTTAAATTTTTCCAAAGGTCATGTTGCATATCATTTTCAAGCCAATGGTAAGTAGTCCACAGTACAAGGAATTATTTTGATCTTGCGTCAAACTGAGGGTGGTGAGTGGGGTCAAAATTTCAAAAGTGGGCACCAATCAATTGTAATGCAACTCATCCTAGACCACTTCAGATAGAAACTTGAAACTTTGGAGATGATTGCACATCTGGCCAGTGATTTGCGTGACACTTTTTAAATTTTATCAGGAACCGCAGGGTGTGGGGACTGTGGGTAAAAAATTTAATTTTTCCAAAGGTGGTCATGTCAAATATCAGTTTCAAGCCAACGATGAGTAGACAACAATAGAAGGAATTATTTTGATCTTGCGTCAAACTGAGGGTAGAGGGCGGGGTCAAAAGTGGGCACAAATCGATTGTCATGCAACTCCTAGAGCATTTGACATCTAAATATGTATTATGCTGATTGTTTTTTTAAATGTTTCTTCTTTTTTCAGACTATGAACTTTGCTTATGTTTGGATCATTTGCCAGTTGTCATTAAATGACTTCACGTTACTCCTGGGCAGATAAGCTTTATGGTTCAGTCTCCAATGGGGAAATGGTTGGCAGAAAATAAATTTGATCAAATGTGGTCATGTAACATCATTTTGAAGCTTGTAGTTAGTAAACTATAGTACAACACATTATTTTGTTCTTGAGTCAATCTGCGGGCAGTGAGCAGGAGTCAAATGGGCAATCTAATTCTATATATGTACATGGCTTGGATATTGTTTCTTCACGGAATAGTTAGTCCTGTGCAGACCGGGTCCTGCAGCAGCCGGTTCCTCAGGTAACTTAAAAATGTAAGATATTGCTATCGTCTAATACCTCTTGTCCTGCTAGTTACTTCTCCCGAAGCACCAGGTATAGAACAGTCAAACTGGTTCCATGTTACCAGATTTAGCGTCCACAGAAATCCCTGATTAACCTGTTTACTGCTGAATGACCAATCATCTAGCTGATTTTGTGACCAGTTGTGTGTCTATAGATCTTCTTCAAAACCACCTAGGCGATTGATCAGAAAGACAAGAAATATTATCTAAAGAAGTTTCACCAGATAACTAGATTGTACATGAAGTACAAGAAAAGAAAGTCTAGTTCAAGTGCAGGTATTCTTGGAAGCCGTATATCTGTTCATGGAACAGATCTAGTTATTATTATTATTATTATTATTATTATTATTATTATTATTATTATTAATATTATTATTTTATTTTTTTATTTTATTATTATTATTATTATTATTATTATTATTGTATTTTAAGTATAACTTTTCTTCCTGCACCACAGGACTGATTAAAGAGGTGGTGAGAGCCGCTAGCGTGGACTCTCCGTAAAGGGCCGCACTACAAGTATATGTAAACTAAAATTTACCGTCTATGTTTTATAATTTATGAAACAAATTCAACTGGAAGCTGTTGCAGCAACAGCTTCTAGTCAAATTAGTTTCGAAATACTGACCATATTATTTCTTACATTGCAAATTTTACAATTTCTCGTGTTTGGACATTCGGGTTCAAAGCGTAATTACTTATGTTTATATTCTACGGGGGTGGGGGCGTGTTTATGAAAGGCCGTCATACTCTAATGTCTGCAATAGATAGAATTGCCTATATATATATATATATATATATATATATATATATATATATATATATATATATACATCCCTATTTTGTTGAATAAACAGAAAAAGGGGAATGCGGTGTGCTGAATCTTGTGCGTTCTTTGACGTGGAAAATATACCCATCATCAAGAGGGGGTACTCGCGCATTATTGTTAGCATAAATTATGTAGACACTGCATTCCCAAAAAAAAAGAATCAAAAATCAAAAAAAGAAAAGGCCTCTATGTGCCTGCCTCTCATGAATACGCACCAAATGCACCACTCTTTCTCCTCTTGGCTATGCACCTATACCCAAGAGGTCTAAAATTCTCGCCCAGCATATGTCCTGTGGTCGGCGATCCGCGATGTGGTACCCTTCGGCACAGGTGCCACACTTGGAGGGGTGGTGTAGCGGGGACAGCCCTGTCAGGTATGTACCAGCCCTGTTCGGCTGGGTATGAAACGACCCGGTAGGGGATACTCCACGTCCCCCCCACCCCCACCCCCACTGGCCACATAAGGCCCGCGCATATATAAGCCATTTGGAAGGCACATAGAATGAGTCCATGATATCACCATAAGCACATGCGTGGCCATGAGACATAAATAAATGCTAAAACGTTAGCCTATGGAGACTGGCAACTTATGTATATAGTCGCTCATGTTATGGAAATTCCGTAATATGGAACCGTTCTCCACAATTTCGGCATGTATTATTACCGGAATTAAATGGATAACTCAATAATCTGAGCAGAAATAAAATCGATTCAGAACTGACAAAGAAACGGTAAAGTTAAGACAGACTATTAAGAGCTCTAGTCAAAGTATAGACATCGTCAGCGTGCGTACATGATCGGGTGAGAGCCAGACACTCTTACTCTAGCTAGCTCGCCTTATACACAGCCCACGCTCTGATTTGGCACAGCCTCTCACCGAGTATAAAAGGCGTTCTCAAAGCCAAACTCAGTTAGAAGGGAGGTGGCTTCGGTCCGATTGGGAACTCGTTCCTTATCTGCCTACTGCTTAGAGCTCGTGTTCTGCAATCCACATCAATGCAGCTTATTGCATTTAGGTTCCCTCTCAGGACACCCTCGCCCTGCACCGCATTCAGTTTTTTGATTCTCCTGGTAGATCAACAGGGGCAAAACTCCAAATTGAAAGACGTCTCTTTATTCTGACCCTCATTACAAGTAGTGCCTTCACCGCGGTGTAAATCTTCTGACTATTACAAACCAAACCAGTATGTAACAACGGTGGTGTTTGTAACGTCTCACCAGACTTGCCATACCACGACAGAAACGGTGGTAACAACCAATAGACGCATCCAGCATCAATGGATTTATGGTTTGAACGTAGTCCAGACAAGGACATTGCTTTACGCGCCGCAAGAGCTAAGCGGCGTGAATCGTCTTGTGCCGAGAAATGATTTAATACAATACGTACTTAACATCTCTGCACAATGGAGGTAGCCGTCACTCTCACGGCAAAGAAACAGCACAAACAGCTTAACGGTGATATGACGAACTTTTCATTATGTGCTATATGTTACACTTTATTGGCCACCAGTAATGGCTTTATTCTTCGCTGTTTTTGAGTATGAAACATACACGCAGCAGTAGCGGCGGAGCCACGCAAGCCCTCGGCGGATAAAATATAAAGGTTCTTGAACAAATATAGTTTACAAATAATTGACGTAAGCGATGCGATACTTTGCAGGATTTACTGCTCAAATGGAAAGAGTATGGCAAGTTTAAACCACAGCAGTTTGTAGTGTGCGATAAACCGCGGAGGTTTAGCGACAACGGTGAACCGCTGTAGTGGAGTCAGCCATATAGTTAGGGTTAATGTCTGGCTCCACTACAGCGGTTTTCCTGTTGTCACAAAATCGCCGGGCTTACCGCACTGCAAGCCGCCGTGGGTTCAACTTGACATGCACTTTCAATTTGATCAGAAAATCGCACAAGGAATTACACCTCTCACGTCATTTATGTGACGACTATAATTATTCAAGAAGCTTTATATCAATATGTTTGATGGTTATGACTCTGAGTTTACAGACATACTAGTGATCTACCTCTACACAAAAAGACAATGAAAGTGAAAACATAAACATTAGGTTCATGATATTCTCCAGTAATTGGAAATAGCCAGAGAATAGCATCACCTAGTTACACAGTTATTCAGATACCAAGATAGACTCTTTCAATATGTCCCTATGATGTTAACCCAGATCAATGAGCTACGCCACATACTTGCAATGCAAAAGTTGAGTTGAGCAAGGAGACGACACCATTCAGGAAACCAATCAGAGAGATTAGCAATATGCTTAGCGTAAACATATTTTATTGCATACTTTGCTAATTGATATTAATATAACAGGTCTACAACTTACTTTTCCTTCCCCCTACTGTACAGCTTTCATAATAGCAGTAATAACAAAAATAACAAAAATAACGTTAATAATAATAATAATAATAATAATAATAATAATAATAATAATAATAATCTCTAGATCAATGTATATATTTTCCAGATCCCAATCAACCAACTGAGCAATCACTCAATCAATCAATCAATCTGTAATTTTATCTCCCATGTACATAATCAGGCAGCACATAATCAATCATGCACACACTCACTCAATCGGTCAACCACTCCTTCAATAAATCATTACATCAACCCTTTAGATCGATATGTCTTTGACCCAAATGGTAATCAACCAACGGGTTTGTTAGGGAAACAATCCGATCAGCTGATTAAATAATCACTAGACCAATCAGAGGCTTGTAATAATGGCACAGTTTAGCAATATGCTGAAATCAAAGCCAACATATATTCAAAAATATTAGCAAAATGTTTCGGAAAGCAAACCTGTTACTAGTACGTCACCCTGGCGTTGATTGGGTGATTGTAAACTAATTTTTCCAAGAATTTTTTCTCTCAAAGCACACTGACAGAAAATAATGTTTTAACTGAAACATTATCGGAAATATCAAACAGGTTGCTAGGAAACATTTGTTTCAGTTAATCATTCAACGCATACTACGAACAGTTGATGCTCCGGGAAATGTTTGTTGCGTGCATTATACATTAAGGTAAGTGGGCCCTTTGCACTCACCACAAGTGTTTGTTCACATCCCACTTCATCTAAGCAAGTTTTCCAACAATTGCTCAAATATCCAACATATATTACAATTTGTAATCAAATCTAACTCAAAATTGTCCAGATATTTTGTTAACAATTACTTAGACCCGTACTCAAATCGTTCAAAATCATTCGGATCATCACCAAAATCAATGACATCTTTCTGTTCCTAAACCAGCATCCAGGCCATAATATTCACAGACATCTTGCTAAGAAGTAAGTAAGATCAAAATATAGATTTTCATCTTGCTCATCCAGCTTTCGTCGTCTACCTCTAGGAAGTCTTCTAGGTGCCCCGTATGGGCATTGAACTCCCCAATAAGGATTACACGTGTATCATCATCATCTATTAAAGAGGTGGTGTCCTGTTCTATCGTATAAGAAAGTGTAATGGACGAAAAGTCCGAGGTTTCTGGAGGGACATTGAAAATTCCAAATAGTTTGTTTTGGCCCAAGACGTCCTTAGTAATTTTAAACCAAACACTAAAGTCAGAGTCTGTGTTAATTATTCTTATATGTAGTGCTAGTCTGTTTTTGTATAGTAGGGCTACTCCGCCTGAGCTGCTTTTGCATTTTGTTCTGTTAACCGCGGCGCAATTATAACCATGCACATTAATTACGTCATATACACTTAGTTTCGTTTCGGCTAAGCATATGATATCCTATTGTGTGATATATTCTTCTAAAT
Organism: Chaetoderma sp. LZ-2023a; assembly: GCA_034401795.1. Lineage (NCBI taxonomy): Eukaryota > Metazoa > Mollusca > Caudofoveata > Chaetodermatida > Chaetodermatidae > Chaetoderma > Chaetoderma sp. LZ-2023a. Next base: position 65,666,134 of record CM067375.1, read on the forward strand.
CTGGGGCTTTAAGCTTTAAGTTTAGAGAGTATGCCACAAAGGTTTAGCAAGAGGCGGCTTAGGTCCATTTTGGTTTGGGAATTCATATTTCCAGAAGTGGCAGAGTCGTTGGCATGGCGAATAATGAGTTCGTGCGCGTTTGTGTTGGTTATAGGGGCAGTCCCAGAAGGGGATACATTTTCCATGTAGACAGAATTCACCTTTCCAGAGTATGCGTCCATCATCAGACCTCGTATGACGTCATAATCAGCTCAGCGCCTGTATGATGACGTCATAATCATTACAGCTGGTAATAGGCAGCAACAACACTCGGGCAAATTAGTTTCAAAATGTTCAACAGCTTACCTGTGTAGTTTTATTGGAAATTGAGAGTCAGGGTGTTCAGAGATCGGTCGATCACAACACGAGCGAGGTGTGGGTGGAGCTTAGCTAGAGATAGCTAAAACTGGAAAGGTCCATTGAGATTAGAGGATGGTACTGTGGCGTTTATGATGAAACATTCATTTAATCTTGCTGTAACTACAGACGTAGTAGTACCAGCGATGGTCGCAATATCTGCAACAGTTGCGCCAGCTGTAGCAGCAGTCGCGATAACGGTCCAGGTAGTATATGTTCCTGTAGTAGTAGTAGTAGTAGTAGTAGTAGCAGTAGTAGTAGTAGTAGTAGTAGTAGTAGTAGTAGCAGTAGTAGTAGTAGTAGTAGTAGTAGTAGTAGCAGTAGTAGTAGTAGTAGTAGCGTGTACAGCAACATGTATTACAGTATCAGCAGTTGATTGATTCTTAGGTCAGGAATAGTTCCTTGTCTGTTGGTGGAAAACAGGGTAGGTTAGGTAGTTTGGGCAATAATTTCGTTGAAATTGGAATGGAATTTGTGGTTGATTTTTGTGGTATAATTGTGGTGCTGCTTGTTGCTGCTGGTATTGATGTTTGGACTACTGTTGTTGTTGTTGTTGTTGTTGTTGTTGTTGTTGTTGTCGTTGTTGATGATGTTGCTGTTGCTGGTGTTGGTTTTTGTGGTATATTTGTGGTGCTGCTTGTTGCTGCTGGTGTTGATGTTTGGACTACTGTTGTTGTTGTTGTTGTTGTTGTTGTTGCTGTCGTTGTTGATGCTGTTGCTGGTGTTGCTGCTGCTGCCGTTGTTGTTGTTGTTGTTGTTGTTGTTGTTGTTGTTGTTGTTGTTGTTGTTGTTGTTACTGCTGCTGGTGATGGTGGTGTTCAGATATGATATTGTTCACTGGTAAATGTTTCTCCCACCATTCTGGTTGCTTGTCAAATGTTCGAGAGTTCGCGTTTGAATTAGATGGTGAGCGGGTCCATATTGCGCCGATGATGACTTCGTTCCTTGGTATAAATAATCTGGTATTTATGTACACTCGATCCCCAAACATTTCTGTCTTAGTACCACTCCTTGTAGCTTCTCTTCTCACGGGGTACAACTCATTTCGCTTCGATTCGAGCTCCTGTGGGAATTGTTCGTGCACACGGAAAGGTCCACCCACCCACCCACCCACTCAGCCCCACCCCCAGCAACCTTCTCGCAGCCATACTTAATTTACACGTTCTTCATCTCTGAAAAATGTAAACCTTGCTACGACTGTACGTGGGCGATCTCTTTCATGCGATTGCCGTCGGTCGCTCCGGTGTGTTTGATCAATTTGCATTTCAAAGTCGAGGCCTAATTCGTAATTCCTATCCTCGGTTCTCAGTGTATCCAGTCATGCCTCTTTAGGATTGGTATGTAGCACATTTAGCGGGGTCATGAAGTGGTGGCTTCTGCAGGCGTTGCTAGCTGCAAGTACAGTAAAGTCCCAGGCTTTCTGTGCAGGCATGTCTAGTGGCATTCGCGGAACATGGGCATACTATATCGTCTTGGATTAATCTAGAAGAATTGCTTTTGTTTATCTTTAGTGGTGTCTGCCGACCAGGAATGAACGCTATATTGGGATGCACAGGGTCCGGGAAAACAACGTAAGTTTAACTTTCTAATCCAGCGTTAATTATTAGCACAGTTGGACCTTTCTTAACCGCATTAATACGACCTACTATTAAAAAGCTTTAATTAGTAACCGGTGACAGAACATCGTATTTAACACAATAAATTGATGCGTTTATGATGCGGAGTTGGAAGAGTGTGTTGCGGACAGCAAAATAACGGGTATGTACGTGTGTGTACGTGTATGCGTGTGAACGTGCGTATGAATGTGCGCGAGCGTGCGCGCATACATCTGTGTGTGCATGTGCGAGTATGTGTGTCCGTAAGCTCACAATATATTATGGCTTAATGTGGAAAGCTGGCTCTGTGGAGTTGCGATGTTGAGGAGAATCGAACCAATGGAGGACGAAGAAAACAACACTGATAATGGAGTAATCCAATTTCTCAGTCAAGCATCATAATCAATGATCTCACATCTAGGCTGATGTCCTAATCAAGTACATCGATTATGACGTGATTATTTCCGTCATACACGCTTAATAGGCCATCAACTGTGCTATTTAATAGTCATTATGCTGAATAGGCAGCCACAGCACCCATGTCAAACGAGTTTCAATATATTCACCAGGTTAGGTGTATAGTTTTCTGGAATATGAGATTCAGAGAGTGCAGGGATCGATCGATCCCAATACGGGTAAAAGCGTGGGGAAAGCTTAGCTAGTGATGGGAGGAGCATAGCCAAAACTAGTTTCACCCATTGTGAGGAATGTTCCAAATGAAACCCCGCTTGTCAGACGGTTATCTATCTGACAGAGTGGATACAACTGTTGTCTGGATCCTCCGAATGTAGAGGTGATGATATAATAATGGGAGGAGGTTTCTGAAGAGCAGCCGCCATAGCTATTTTGTTGATGCAGTGCAACTGAACACGTATATTATTGCGGAGCCTGGAGTGGGTGGTGACTAACTTGTGGTATGTGTTGTCTAGAGTATGAATCATGTCTCGCGCCAGTCGACATGAATGACTACAAGCAGCATGTCGTATATGATGTTAATACATTGAAACATGCATTTCCATTAACTCACTTTCAGGATAACTATAAAAGTAAGCTGTTGAATATTTTAGAACTAATTTGACTAGGAGCTGTTTTGCGTATGAATTCGGCGATTCTCACCTTATCCACGACCAAGAAATATATACCGCTTCACATAGCAGGATAAAGCACGTAGGGCAAGAACAACTTTCCGCACGATATGCCTATAACATCCCCCTGTTTGACGCTTCCCAATGTGGTTGCATACCAATAATACTGTATATTTATAGTAGTGTTTTCTAAATCTTGTAGACTGCTGGATGTTCTAGCTGGGAGAAAGGATGCTAACGGTCTGACCGGTAAACTGTTAATAGATGGTTATCCTATTCCTCATAACTTCAAATGCATGGTGGGATATGTGGTACAGGTAAGCCAATGCATATGCAGGTCCCAGTTGCATTGAATTAATTGACATGGTAAAACAGTTGTGTGTGTATCCAGTATCCATACTGGGCGTGCCGCTTGAGATGAAATCTACATAGACGAGGAATGGAAATCCCTTGAGGAACTACTTCCGATAGCTGCAATCAAATTAAAATGAGAATCGCATTATCAATGAATCCAAAACAGAGTTCGCACATATATAGCTATCGACAAATGAAGAAGCTAATGAATTTTACCATCCACTTCGTGGCGGCGAACCGCGGAGGAAAGATACAATTTTGTATGTGCTAAGGATACAAGACACACGTGCACAGAGAACCCTCGAATTCGTCATATTGAGAACCAGTAAATATAAATCTGCTAAGCGTGCTGTGCTGCGAAGTGACATCAATAATTCCCCAAAATCTTTTCAGGTGTGGCAGCCTGCCCATATTGCAATCGCGGTAGTCACGCCGCTGTTTAAAATATAGCCATTCAGTATTCAATACATGCATACTGTGCTCGTTGCCAATAGATACTATTTCCACGACATACCGTGACGACTGACCCCAAATTGTCATCAATTTCGCTAAGTATGCACGCCTCACAAATACTGTTTCCATAAATTCATAAATGACAGACTCGGTCGTAAAAAGGATAGTGAGTTTAGGTAATTTACCAGACATATATCTCTCCATACAAAAGCAATGGCCATATCTTTCAAAGCTGTGAACTCGCCCGTAATTGCATACGGACTATATTTGATACATTGTACAGTTTCGCGTGATTGGCAGGTTATTGAAAACACCATTCCAGGGATTTGCTATAAGCTAATGAATTAATACATTACGCGCCCACGTCAAACTATCATCTACGCATCCCTTCGGCATCCATTCAAGAGGCTGGTCGTCCTGATAGATACTATGCACATCTTAATGAGATGTTACGTGCCAGATAGTCAATGAACTCCCGGCCCATGTTCGACAGCATGCCATATCCAGAACACCGCATTATGCATTGGGCTGCGCTGTACACGGGATGAATGCCGTTTTAGCTATGCCCCGCCAATCCCGAGCTAAACTCCACTCACACTTCGCTCATGTTGTGATCGATCGATCCATGAACTCCCTGACTATCAATTTCCAGAAAACTATACATGTAAGGTGTTGAACATTTTGAAACTAATTTAACCTGGTGCCGTTGCTGCCTCAGGCAGCAACAGTGCACAGTCAAATTAGTTTCAAAATATTCAACAATATTTTTCTTAAATAGTAAGGACGACGACAGCAACAACAACAACAACAACAACAACAACAACAACAACAACGACGACGACGACGACGACGACGACGACGACAACAACAACAACAACAACAACGCTTACGCGTTCGGGACGAACATAGCTACGTCATTCATGAGATAATTGTTTATGACATCATCCTACATCGTCGCCTAGTTGATTATGAGTAGTTGATTATGAGTAGATGATTATGGGAGCATATAGTTGAGGCAATAAATTGGAAATGTCCATTCATTTGAATTCGTGTCTATATATAGTATACGATATCCGCATTCACTAAAACCTTTATTTTGTATGCATAGGAGGACTACATGATGGCAACACTAACTGTTCGTGAAACCCTGATGTTCTCAGCAAATCTTCGTTTGCCATCATCTTACACATTCGCTGACCGAGTTGAGAAAGTAAACGATATCATCCAGGAACTTGGCCTGACTGATTGTGCTATGACTAAGGTGATCATTCTTATAATATTATTATGTAGGGATCTGCCACTTAGGTTTCTGTCGTCACAATCAATTGCGTCACAATTTATCTTACGTCACGGACATAATGCCGTAGTTCTGTTGCGATAATCGACGGATCCGTCACACAATTGTATAAATTGAATGTTTTTGGATAAATTTGTAATTTAATTCACATTCTGTTTAATATTTTGAAATTAATCTGACTGGGAGCCGTTTCCAAATATGCAACCGCTTGCCTGTGTAGTTACCGTGAGAGTTAGATTCTAGCGGTGTCTGGTTTCAAAGATGTAAGCCGATTTCTACGCACCTAAAGAGTGGACGGAGATTAGCTAGAACTGGGCTGGTCATAGCTAGATATTGGCCAGCATATTAAATGATACAAGAGATGGTGGAGCGATAGCTTGCTACATGTCTTAATGATGTTAGTAAAGATTGCTGAGACCGGGCCTAGAGGGGCCATTTCTGGCTCTGCCCCGCCCATTCCTAACAGCGCTCCGCCCACGCTTTACCCTTGTTGCGGTCGAACGAACAATGAATTCACAGAATCCCAATATCAAGGTAATGTAACTGTACAGGTAATATGTTGAATATATTGAAAGTAGCATGACTGGGTGTTGTTGCTGCCTATGTCAGCAACGCCGTCCAGTAGCATTAGTGTAAAAAAAATTCAACATATTGTTTATTCAATAAGAAAGGCACACCATTCGTACACTTGGCCGACTAGTCAATGTTCCTGACCAAGCTAGATACGTTATTCAGTACGCATTTTGATTGTGACGTCAGCCTACGTGTGTCGTAATTGAGTATGGCGGCATACACTCGAGACATAGAGGGACCCCTCCCTATACACGTATTTATAAGCAGTGTGACATGAAAATGAAAAGATTCTAGGTCTATCTCATAATATGATAATATGTGCCTAATTGTACGTCATCTGCAAGCGCTAAGGAAAAGGGTTCTATGGCAGTCTACCGAACCTCCTCCACTAGTGTTTATGCAGCTACTGCCTCAGAGATTTGAATAACAGACCTTGCTCAAATTATATATCATTGTCATTGTGCTCTGCTAATATGATACATTTCCTAAATTCCAGGTGGGAAATGACTTCATCCGAGGAATCTCTGGTGGAGAGAAGAAAAGAACAAATATTGGAATGGAGCTGATTTTGTCATATCCTCTGTTGTTTCTGGACGAACCAACCACAGGACTTGACGCGAGTACAGCATACGTCGTCATGATGATGCTGAAGAAGTAGATTACAATTATAAATGATGCTTAACATGAATTAGCACAGCTTACTCCTAAGTTGTTCACATTGTTTAGAGTTCCATTGTCCACCACACGTGTTCTGTGTATGAAGCTACGGCGAGATCACGCCGGCTTATTATGCGTATCGTTAATATGCTGCAACATGTCATCTAGACAGCAATAGCGTACACTCGTGTTAATTTTTAAATAGTCAACAGCTTACCTGTATAGTTGCCTTGAAATTTATATTCCGGAAATTCAAGTTTCAAAGAATATAAATCGATTCCAGCACACAAAGAAGTGGGTGTAGCTTAGCTAGAAATGGGCGGGGCATAGCTAGAAATAGCTCCCTGTCTTTTGATCATACCATAGTCCATGCGGGAGTCTTTTGCTGGGACACAGCTTGGCCAGGTGAAATATATCATGGGCAAGCAAATGCTGCATTATATAAGCGGAGGTATTTCCCATTAATAATCCAAATTGCGTATGCCATTATTTTACAAGCTTACTATGGCTTACTCACTATCGAGACATTTGACAATAGTATTGATATAACAAAGTGGCATGGATGTAGATTATTTTCTGAGAAGAAAATGGGCATGTTGTTAAGCCAAATAATTAACCTGGCAGTCGTCTCAGCTTTTAAATCCACCAAATAACTATTTTCATTTAGAAGACCATAACTGGCTCATTGTGCATGTGTTACTAGACTGGCCCTGAGCGGAAGAACAATCATCTTCTCCATACATCAGCCACGGTTCGCCATCTTTAAGTTGTTTGATGAACTCACTCTGCTCTCAAAGGGCGACGTAGTGTACCAGGGGCCTGCGAACTACACGCTAGAATACTTCCGAGAAATGGGTACGTACCTGTTTAAATTAGACGTCTTGATAAAGAACATTTTGGGCGAAAGCATGTCAAAGTTAATAAATGTGGTGTTAAAAGATACTCTCTTTGAATCCTACAATGGAGGAGTCCAGTGTGTTCATCAATCGTATGACGCCATACTCAACTAATTGGCATGTATGATGGCGTCATAATCAGTGACGCCGTGAATGGCGTAGATAGGTTCGTCATGAACGCTTAATTGATGACGGACTCCGCGTTGTTATGCGAATTGTATGTATTTACTCCTTAATAAACGTGTTGTTGAATATTTAGAAACACAGGCAAAGTGTGTGTGAAGCGTCGCTAAAGATGGGCGATGCATAGTTCAAACTGTATTCTTCCATTATTAGACCTAGTTAGGTGCAATGATCTCAATTAGTGCATCTCGTGTCGCAGTAAATGTAAACTTAGATATAATGTCAGTTCATAAAAACCAGTGTGGTTAAAGCTGTTGTTTGTCTGATATTCAACATGAATCAAGCCTTGTACTAAATACACGGAAGCATTTCTGGCCATGCTCCGCCCATTTCAAAGCTATGCCCCAGTCATTTGCGTGTATTGGAATCAGTTTGAAACTTTAACACCTGAGTGCCCAGCGTTTGAATATATTCAACATAAAGTGTATAAAATTGCTAATTCGTTAAAGACATAATAATTTGTATATTTCGTGATGATCTTTTCGATTTTCGTGGAGTAGCTCTATGCCATTTGAATTGTGACCTCAGACACTTGAGTAGCGCATCGCATCCAGCAATTGAGGCCTAGGTTAGTAATGCGTGCAACGTGCTGCATATGTATGGAATGAGTATTAGCGATAATAAATTAGATTGATTGGTGACCAATTGGAGGTAGATACCAGCAGTTGGCATAACCAAGCTTTAGTGAGACGTGCGAATTCGAAATGATTGGTTCAGATGGATTAAAGGAAATCTCACCTTATTTTATACTAACCATGCAGGTGATAGAATTTGCCACCCATAATTTATCCCTGACATTTTAGCTTTTTATCATGCCGCCAACAAAATATATTCGGGCTGTAGTAGCTAAATGTTGATACATTTCTACAGCCTGTGATGGCTGTCATGATTTACTTTTCAACCAATCAGAAAAAACATAGCGTCTCTGCCTCGGCGTATACGCTTAGTCATAGAGGGGCCAGCTATAGTTTTCTAGTGTGTATAAAAGCAATCCTACATGTAAGCGGTTGAATATTTTGAAACTAATTTGACTGGAAGTTGTTGCTTCCAGTCAAATTAGTTTCAACATATTCAAAGGGATGAGTGTTACATAATAAAGAATGTATTGTGTTGGCACTTACATGACATCACACACTTGAGGAGACAAAATGATGGCGATCATTCTTCAACATTTTCGCGATATTACAAAGTGAATAATTGTGATACAGATAAGGGAATGTGACAACATATGAATGATGTGGAATCTATAAACCATAATCTAGCGGTGCAATACAACATTTGAGATGAGATTAGCATCGCTTTAAGATTAGGTGTCAAAATGTTGACTTCTGCCCATATACGATTTATTTATGTTGATTAAGATTTTATGTTAAGCATATAATCTGTGTAGATACCACGTCATACGAAATCCCCATGGGGATTAAGTTTGGATATAACATTAAAGGGTTTTCTCGCTTTAAATAATAATAACACATAATATGGCCAGCTATCGATGCTACGCATCTATGTGGGATGAGTAGGATCTCAAGGGCACTAATTATTGGGCTGGCCAGAGATCATATGAAGACTGTATTCGTGTTCTTCGTTGAACAGTGCCTCAAGTTGTCACGAGACATGTATAACTATGTAGCCTAAAAGATTAGCTTAACATGAGTCAATTTAGATTGTATCAGGGTATTTACACCGCAAGCCCACATTAGGCGAAATCCGTAAGCAAAATCAAAGCCTAGCGAGCCACATACTCTACACATATATTTTCCTTTATTTTAATTTTCCGTATGATAAATTGAATTTAGTCCAAGTCAGTTCCGACAAAGAAGCATATGCAGGCGTTTCGTTCGCCGCCTTGTCTTAAAGAAATATAATATGTCATCTCCTAGCCGAGAGATCCATTTCTAGCTAAGCTCCCTATTTCTAGCTAAGCTATGCCCATTTCTAGCTAAGCTCCCCCATTTCTAGCTAAGCTCTGCCCATTTCTAGCCAAGCTCCCCCATTTTTAGCTAAGCTTTGCCCATTTCTAGCTAAGCTCCCCCAGTTCTAGCTAAGCTCTGTCCATTTCTAGCTAAACTCCCCCAGTTCTAGTCAAGCTCTGCCCATTTCTAGCTAAGCTCGCCCTTTCTAGCTAAGCTGTCCCATTTCTAGCTAAGCTCTGCCCATTTCTGGCTGTGACCCTCACAATTTAGCTAAGCTCCACCCATGCACTGCTTCGGAATGATTTATCTATGTTTAATTCTGAATGCCCAGAATACCAATTTCAAGATAACTATACAGGTAACAGGTAGAACATGTTTCTAATTAATTTGTGCGGGTGCTGTTGCAGTCAAACTAGTTTCAAAATAGTCGTCAAAATATGTATTAAATAGTAAAGACATACAATTTACGAACGATTCAATGTTGATGTCAGACATGGGTACATCAGTCATTGCGCATTTGTATTGCGACGGCAGCCTAGATGTGACGTAATTGATTATGGCATTATGTAATTGAGTGACATATAAGACCTCTCCGCGGCAGCTGCCCTTACACATGCATTCTTTCATTGTAGGCTATGTGTGTGAAGAATACAATAATCCCGCTGACTTTATCCTGGATGTTGCCAATGGTGACTCAATGCTCGTACAAAATAACGGTGAGATTACTACACGGGTCCGCCCCACTTTATCCATATATGATCATTGTTCAAGGGATCTAAAACAAGTTTCCTAATGTGCTCAAATATATCACCAGCAAAAAAAATTACAGTAGAAATCATGATCAAATTCTCATGTTTTTTCAATTTATCGATTCCATGCACAGACGGACGGACGGACGGACTGACGCACGCACGCACGCACGCACGCACGCACGCACGCACGCACGCACGCACGCACGCACGCACGCACGCACGCACGCACGCACGCACGCACGCACGCACGCACGCACGCACGCACGCACGCACGCACGCACGCACGCACGCACGCACACACGCACGCACGCACGCACGCACGCACGCACGCACAGACAGGCAGGCAGGCAGGCAGGCAGGCAGGCAGGCAGGCAGGCAGACAGGCAGGCAGGCAGGCAGGCAGGCAGGCAGGCAGGCAGGCTGGTTGGCTGGCTGGCTGGCTGGCTGGCTGGCTGGATGGATGGATGGCAGGCTGGCTGGCTGGCTGGCTGGCTGTCTGACTGGCTGGCAGGCAGGCAGGCAGGCAGGCAGGCAGGCAGGCAGGCAGGCAGGCAGTCAGCCAGCCAGCCAGCCAGCCAGGCAAGCAGGCATGCAGGCCGGCCGGCCGGCAGGCAGGCAGGCAGGCAGGCAGGCAGGCAGGCAGGCAGGCAGGCAGGCAAACGCACATGCAATTGCATACACACGCATGCCCACCTGCCTACCCGCCGCCCGCCCACCCCACGCGCGGACGGACTCTCGCACAGATAGACATACATACATACAGATATATAGGCAGGCAGGCAGGCAGGCAGGCGGGCGGGCAGACAGGAGGCAGACAGGCAGGCAGGCAGGCAGGCAGGCAGGCAGGCGGGCGGGCAGGCAGGCAGACAGGCAGGCAGGCAGGCAGGCAGGCAGGCAGGCAGGCAGGCAGGCAGACATACATACAGACAGACACACACACGCACACGCACACGCACACGCACACGCACACGCACACGCACACGCACACGCACACGCACACGCACACACTGGCACACTCGTACACTCGCACACTCGCACGAACGTACGCACGCACGCACGCACGCACGCACGCACGCACGCACGCACGCACGCACGCACGCACGCACGCACGCACGCGCAGCTCCCCAGTCAAATTAATGTGAAAATAGCAAACTTAAGATTCAATACGGTATGGACGGTTTGTTTGGTAAATTGTTCTTTCGGGCTTAGAGGGTAAGTTGTCTCTCCATCCAACATTCCAACCCTCCCATAATACAAGCAAATCTGAGTGGCAACTGCTGAAAATACAATGGTTATGCAAAGATGGCCGGAAAGACGGATAGACTGACCAACATATGGGAGGATTGAGAGACATATATATATTCTGTAGATTTCAAAGGCCAATGGCAAAATAAATGATAATACATACGTATGCTTCCATAAAATTATGGATGGATGCACATACAACTGAAGGCCTGGATATACTAATGCACAATTCGTAACCCTTTTCCTCACACACGCATGGGTTTATGACATCTGTGAGTGTGTTGATATCTAGAAGTGTACAACTACTAAAATGCATGTCATGTCTTATACATGACATGATGCTATTTTTCTTTGCTGATGAATATTCTGTGCTAAAATAATGTTTGCTACAATGATTGTAATTAGTGATTATGTAGATATTGTATATATTCCTGAATATTGATTTGTGTAAACAACAACTCTACGGCAACTATAACATGAATTGAATTATAACCTCTGGGTATCCTTAACATCTGTACCATAGCATCTTACCATCACACCCGTCATCGTTCGGTTTGGAACTAGGCACGCAAATGATCGCGAACATCATATGGCCCCAGGTCTTCACGAGCGGCTGGTGTTCTTAATGGTGGCTCTGTCAATTTTTGCATATCCGGCAGAAGTGTTTTGTAAGTAGACGATAATTGACCATCGTGATAAGCGACGTCCGTGATATGGTTTGAGCAAATATTGTTGGGGTGGGAAAGTTGTATCACGAGTATTGACATACATGGGAACTTTCTGAGTTCTGGACCACCTTCAAGAAGAATTTCTGCAGGAACATCCAGGGTCCTTACAAAGTTCCAAAAATCTATCATCTATAAGTAACCTTCCTTAGTTGGTCGGCTCATGCAGACATTTCGATGCCCAATCGACAAACACATATTGTGAATAACTCTTTGAAACTGTATGTTTCCCGATCCGATACTTGGAAGCGGCTGTAGCAGCAGCAGCAGAAGCAGCGCCGTCGCTGAGGCCATCAGCGCCAACACTAACACCGCCAACACCCATCAACTAAATGGAACAACTGCTTTGTTTATACAGCCAGATTAAGAGTAGACTCGTAATCTACATGTATATAAACACACCCTTTCTCGCGGAGGCAGAGGAGTGGGTATGTATTGATAATTTAATATGTGAATACAAAATTGATTACATACAGTCGTGTATTTATTAATATTAATATTATCATGTAGGCCTACTTGGACTCTATATCATCATGATGTGCAGAGCAAATTGAACAGTGTCTTTCTTGTTGACTTGTTACGGTCAAATGGATTTCCGTATTTCCGCAGATGTGCTCAGAAAATTCGCGTTAGTGTAGACGCGATTTAAATCTTCAACACCCTGAACGCCAAGACGCATGAACGACGAACGGCAACAAAGCGGACCCTAATGCAGATATAGCGGCCATGTTTGAGTGGATAGTTATTTGTTCTTCCACAAACAATAGAGGTGCGGGTGATACCGTGTAGTATTGCCCTCGCGTGAGGGAAATACCAGGTTATACATCAATGATCTTAACCAATCAAATAACAGCATATGGTCATGTACCATTGCTGAGGGGCAATACAGTATTTCAGGCAATCACTTGACGTCATAATCAACTACTTCACAAGTAGGCCGGCGTCATAATAAATTACGCCCCGAATGGCGTGATTAAGTCCGTCATAAACGCTTAATAGTTCGGCAAGGCTTAATAGTCCGTACGCTTTGTTTTAGTCCAGGAGCCAATTGTTCGAACCTGGATTCGCCTCATAAAGTTGTTTTCTTTGCTGCTTTTTGTAGTCTAGGGGACGCTCTTCATGAATTATGGGGGTGACCGTTCGCAACCCTTGACCAATTTTAAATAGTAACCCTTTTACACCGGTTATGCTGAAAAATTAAAACATGCGGATTTTTCTCAATTCTTTTAAAGTAGTCATACTAAAGATATTAAATTTGTCTGTGGCAATATTTATTCATGAGGTAGGTACCGTACAGCACATTTTGATACCATTTTAGGAAAATCCTTCCCAGCTTTCCTGGCCACACCAACATAGCGCTTATGTTAAATAACGGCGCTTGAATTGGATATGCAATACACCTAAACAAAGATTTACTTGAAGTAGGGTGAAACGAGAAAATAAACGAGAATAAAATAATGCAGAAATAAACCATGAACTTTTAGCAATTTAATCCTTTCCTTCCTACATACCGGCATGTCAAGCACATTCGTCTAAAGCATACTCTTGTTAATAATGGTAAATCTAGGCTATTACACACGTGCGCATCCAACAGGGTAATAAGCACATAACACGGTGCATGGTAAGCCATAGACCTGGCAACTGCACTTCCTGTGCACTTTGGCAGCCACATCTGATCATTTCCAGGATATAAGCTGGCAAGAGCTTGACACCATGCGGAAAGGTAGTTGGTGTTAGTGATTTGTTGCTGATGTCGTTCTTCCATCCAAAATCCTCTGGGTTTAGTGCTGCTGGGTGATTTGTTTTCAGTGTTCGCTACAAAATTGCTTGATAGTGAGCCCTTTTAACATTTTCACATTGTTCTGCGACTTCCTCAGTTGTCGGTGGCATGTCACACAGATTTGGTGCTGATGTATGTCCAGTGCCAGTCTTTTAACCCATATATGTAATCGTGTCGCTGACATATCTTTGTTTTTCTTCATGCCATAACATGCGGAAATGAAATTCGTGGCCGGTTCGCTGACATTAGTGAGCAGTGCGTCTACGTTGCTGATGGGATATAACTCATATCAAGCCTTCAGTGTTTAGATAACAGATCCTTTGCCTACCCCATAGTAGTACGCCACTGTGTTAAACCCTGGAAGAGCATGGGTAGGGAGGAGTTACATTACAATATTACCACGTTGTCAACTGTCAGCTTGATGTCTACTATTGTCCTCTCGTAAGTGGGTGATTCCGTGCTTAATGGCAGCCTGAGCCCTTCTTTCTTATAGTAATAGACAATGAGCACTAACACATGTGTCATCCGATACCACTGACAATATGTTAACTTCACACGCGCACATTACGACATGCTGCAGAATAATAATGTCAGCTTCTTTGTCTCTAAATCATATCTAATGCATATGTCCTCATTTGCTATTTCAACAGGGGAGGAGTCTACTACAGTGAGTACCAACTGGTGTGTTGTAGTACTGTGGATGTGAAACAGTCTGTCTCGAACTAGTTAATCACAGATGATTCTAATGAGTTGCTTTTCATTATCCACGGTAGACAAGACAGCATTTTGGGCAGGTAGCTTTGTCTTTAAATTCAAGTGATGAGTTCGACTAACCACAATTTCCCTGCCGCCCCTTGTGACAGAGTTTATACTGAAGTAATAATACCCATCAAATATCAGATAGACATCATTGTCGGCCATGTATGTAGCGATACGGTTTTTAAAAATGTGTGACATAATCTGCTACAGCGCCATCTGCGCTGAACCATTAACAACTTCACATCCGCACATCGGCAATACCTGCTAGACACTTCCATTTACGAGGACCTCTTCAGAATTGGTTTGCCTTTGCAATGCGTATCCCATCTTCTGTTAACAATGCAGTTGATAATGGAGCAAGCTAATGACAAATGGCATCTCATATGGTAATCTCACGATCGCTTGACAGCAAAGCTATAACCCTCGAATATATTGCATTGGGATCATATACGTTTGAGTCACCAACTTGTACTGATTGGCTGGTACTGCCATGGTTGTCACCTTTTTGGTATGGTGCTAGAGAAACCCTCAAGCCAGCTTTCCTCTCCAATGCGCACTGACCTATGCACCTTCAAGGAAGATGTACCAATCCTGCCACTGTTAATGTTTACGATTGTGTCAGGATGCTCCTTTCGATCCAATGCATCTATGCAAGTGTCCAGCGTCTGATGGATTCCAGCTCTGTATGTGACGTCCCTTCAATTCGTGCATTGCCGTCCTCTGTGTGGTCCATTTGACAACAACATGCAGGCTCATCATATACTGTTATAGTATAACCACGAGGAGGACTTTGGTAAGAGTAATTTACAAAAATTGAGAAACATCTATCTTTTCGGTATTTTGACATAACCGGGGTAAGTGAGATAATATCTTGAATTGCCCAAGACGTGCGAATGCCCCCACCACCCACCACCACCTCCTATATCATGAATAGCTACCCATAGACTACAAAATTCACCAAAGAAAAAACTTTATCCGGCAAATCTGTTCACCAAAAAATCAGCCTGCGTCTCCCGGAATATTTGTCTTTCCTATTTAATAAAAATTGTGTTGGGTATATTGAAACGCACTTGACTGGGCACTGTTGCTGCCATAGTGGTTGCAGAGGTCGATCTACCCCCAACAAGTGCAAAGCGTGGGTGGCGCATAGCTAGAGATGGGCGTGGTATGGCTAAAACAAGATGCATGCATCGCCTGTAATATGTTTGAATGTATTTTGCAATGGTATTTATTCCAGGTATTGTTAATATGGAAGACATCGACGCTAGAAGTGTGTCGAAATCTGAGCTAGCCAGACTGAATTTACAGAGGGAATTAGTGCGTTGCTACGAGGAATCGAATTGGAATACCAGGTATTTAACGGGAATGGCGTTCTTACTTAATCTGTTTATTCACACATATTTTAATGAAACATATATGTACACTCGACTTGGGTACAAGTTCTATCAACTTAGAGGCACCCGTTCCCTACAAATGTATTAATTGGCACCAGAAAAGAGAGAGAGAGAGAGAGAGAGAGAGAGAGAGAGAGAGCGAGAGAGAGAGAGAGAGCGAGAGAGAGAGAGAGAGAGAGAAAACCGAGAGAGAGAGAGAGAGAGAGAGATAGAGAGAGAGAGAGAGAGAGAGAGAGAGAGAGAGAGAGAGTGGGTGGTGAGATGCGCCTTGTGACAGAGAGAGACATACAGACAAAAGCAGTCGTCAGCGATCATGTTTATTTGGTAGTCAAACGCTGTATGCAGTGTGATCATCGTTTAGTAAAACAAACAGCTGTCTTTTGTGGCAGTATTAAGCCCGCCTCGAGGTCATGATCGACAGCCTGGATTACAATGACATGAATAAAATGAACAATAATAAAAAAAACCAAATTTTGACAGCAAAGAAATAACTCGTTTATTAATAGCATCATGATTTTAAAATACTATTTCCCGATGGGGAGAAGTCTAAAAGAAAGTTGTTGAACTGTGTGCTTCCCATACAGGACAGACTGGCAGACCTCAAAATCTGCCTGTCTGTCGTACAAAAGACCCGCGTCGCTAACTGCATTTATATCTGCGGAATGATTTCCACTCCCAGTAAAAATAATACCAAATTTTTGGCTGAAATTGTTCTTATTTAATCCACTACTCTGTACTTATATCATTGCCTAGTTCCGTGACGTTTGCACAAGCCAGTCTAACACTTACACAACATGTCACACCATGACATAATGTAATACTAACACTTGACATGAGGAGCACTACGTGTGCCAATTTACTGTATAAACTAAATCTGTCAATGTCTTAGACAACAGTGGTTCAAACTGACCAATGTGACATCATGTGTACATGATCTGTCACCGAAACATATGTTTCAGATGGCGTCACAATCAAATGACCACACGATGCCATCAAAGACACACACGTCTGACATATTCAGTATGTGTGTTTTACAATGTAATATTTCTATGTTAGAGATAATTATTATGTTACCACCTAATTTAGTGTTAATTGACTAAAGGCATTAGCATAGTTCAAGTAATGATGGTGATTATAGCTTAAAAATCGATTTGAACATAATAATAGCTGCATGCAAGCTTTAGTCACCGACCAGCTACTCGGAAAGGCCATAGCAGTATATAGGCCTATGGTTGCCTAGTAACGCGGGAACCACGCCGTCAGCAAAATGATGAACCAATAGATCAACTGGTGAACATGTTTTGGGGATAAAAGGAATTTCATATAGTCTAGTCTATTCTGTTACAGCTTATTGAAAGAATTGGAAGGAATAGATCATGTCTACAAATCCAAGAACAGTCGTGTTGCAGTCGTTAAGCAGGTTAACTACAAGTCCTCTAGACTTAGACAGGTCAGTTATGTGTTAGGTTACCAACAGTTCGGTCAATAAACAACACATTTACATTTCCTGTGCTGATGTTGCCATCCCCTTCTCTCTTCAACACACCCCCCCCCCCTCTCTGTCTCTCGCTCGCTCTCTCTCTCTCTCTCTCTCTCTCTCTCTCTCTCTTTCTCTCTCTCTCTCTCTCGCTCACTCGCGCGCTCTCTCTCTATCTCTCTCTCTCTCTCTCTCTCTCTCGCTCTCTCTCTCTCTTTCTCTCCACGTGATTAAGATAGTTGACTTATTAGCCAATACGAATACTGAGTATACGTATTACCTGTTGCATGCTACTAATTAAAGTGTCCGTGACATGACTGGTATAACTTTGCAAAAATAAATAATTAATCACATAGATCAGTATCCCATGGCAGTGGGCTCAGGGCTGCATTCGCGCCCGGAGGGTTTGTGCCAATCGTGGCATCGAAGGCTAAGCTCCGGACACCCTCTCTGTGGTTGAACCACAGACGGTCGAGGGTGTGTAGGGATACGTAATCTCCCTTCATCCGAGTCCGACGAATCGGACAGGGGTGACATCCTGTCGAGAAAGTAGGAACGTGAAAGCAATTTAAGTGTTGCAACAAATGCGGAAATTGGCTGCTACCATGTATTCGTCTATATGATAATTACTGAAAACTTAAACAAACATGCATTGGCGATAAGATAATAAGACAATAATTAGTAATTGTAGTTTCTAGCGCTTGGGCAAGTATTCGGCCAGGCATGAGTACGAATGGTTCTATCTTAATCACCCAAATATTCGTATATGTAGGGATGAATTCTCGGTAATTGACAGTAGTTGGTACTCTATTACGGATCCTATGTACTATTTAACCCAATGATGGTATTACTTGACAACAGTATTTAAAGGCAGCCCAAAGATGACAGAAGTCATTGTTCAATTGACCAGAGATACTTGAGTGATCAGGCATCCAGATGTCTAATGCTTTAGCAAAGGAAAATTCTTAAGGTGTAATAACCCCATATATTTGAGTGGCATGACATTCAATGTACTAGGATACTGGAGCGACAACAAAATTCGTTATGACGTCCAAAAATCTACATACTTGAGGAACATGAACTCGACGGCTCGTGGATAATCTACTTTGAATCAGATTTCCCAGCACTTCGTCGGTACTAATTTCATTCCAGAAGTGTATTTGGAAAGCAAACGATATGAAGTATTCGTGCCATAGGGAGGTCAACACCTGCGAAGCGGTAGATTCCGCACAAGTCCCTATATGGCTTCGTATAGAAACACACGTTCCAGCATGAGGGTCTAGACAGCCTTAATTAGCAGTAGAGGATTCAAAGAAGGGTTCGAGAACAGCAGTCACCGAATTTCTATAAAATACAGTACTCTCTTTAGATGAAAAAAACTTAATGTAAGTTAAATTTAGTATGGCATTTCGTATACTAACATCCCCCCCCCCTGGCAAGATAAATGTGTCGCTTATATGAACCTAGGACATTAACGAGGTCCCTCTAATTCAATGGCCACTAGAAAAAGCGGCCTCTTTGTTGTTCGCAGTCGGTTTCCCACCAGTCAAAATTGTGTGACTGCTTTCCGTCGGTGCGTCGTTTATCCGGTGCAGTTTAGTTGTTGAATACAAACGACTAATTTTGTTAAGAATTCACTTTATCTCTACACAGTAAGATGGGTCTAATAAGTGGCTCTCCACAAAGGGGAAGGTCCTGTATCGTTCGTCATTAATAGAGAAGCTCAACGCCAGTGGAGGAAAGAGAGGAAGAAACGGTTCAAACGCGACGGCAACTAACTCAAACACAAATGCAAACAATTATGGCAAATGGTGACTGACATCATCATGAAAAATGCCTAAACGAATACCATTAATCTAAAAATATTATGTTTGTAAAATGATGGTAACCTTCTTAGTTATTCACGAGGATTTACTTGAAAATATTGCTGATAAATAATGCTGACTTAACTGGCAGCAGGTTAATATCCCCGTCATTACTATTACTTAATTAATTATTAACGGTTAAACATGTACGGTGTGCGGGTATGAAAATTCTATTATCTTCTAATCCTGTTATATATATATATATATATATATATATATATATATATATATATATATATATATATATATATATATATATATATATATATATATATATATATATATATATATATATATATATATATATATATATATATATATATATATATATATATATATATATATATATATATATAATATATATATATTAACATCGCTTACGTAATAATTGTTGTGTCCTATGTAATATAAGTCTCTTGGAATAGTGTCCAATCACGTCAATGTTCTAGAGTGGGTGGGTGGTCTCAACCGAATAACAAAAATCCCCGGGAAACCGGTTTAAAGAGCACTGACAACGAGTGGCTTTTGAGCGCTGGAAATGTCCTTGTGGTGTCATCGGTCTTCCGGGTTGGATGAGAGTCACGAAAAATCATGTCATTTGACTCAGGCTTAGAATTGTTTTGCATTCGTGATATTCACAAAGAACACTTTATAGAGGCATTGAGAGAGTCGAGGAGTCTGATTTATAGAGGATAAGATGTCCGTGATCCCGTTATGTCATGGACATTCGCAGCGTGCCTGGATGGTGATGCGGCGAAAGCATACACGAGAGCTCCTTAATTGATGGAAGTACAAGTCGTCCATGGGGGTATGTGGAGGTGTGCAATTCACAATGCGTTACTAGTCTTCCGAAGCAGTTGCGAAGACAGGGTCCGTGTCGAAAATCCCTTTTCTAAGTGGCAATGTAACTCCTGTGATAGGAAAACTGATACTTCTATGATAACATTGGCGATTATTCCCTGACGATATACGCCGCGGACAGAACAATGTACATGAAAAGTCGTTCAGCGAGA
This sequence comes from Chaetoderma sp. LZ-2023a, assembly GCA_034401795.1. NCBI lineage: Eukaryota > Metazoa > Mollusca > Caudofoveata > Chaetodermatida > Chaetodermatidae > Chaetoderma > Chaetoderma sp. LZ-2023a. The sequence continues at coordinate 65,686,546 of CM067375.1, forward strand.
GTTGAAATTGACTGGATCTGGAAGGTATGTCTTCACTAGCTTTGATGCTACAGCATAGAAACATGGGGGAATGAAGATGTTATGTCCTGAATATAACTATCTGTGCTAACCAAAGTGCACAAACTCACTGGTGCGGTGACATATATAAGTCCATCCAAGGGAAGTCTTCAGCCGGAATGTTAGTGTGGGATATAGTTCCCATTGACGAGTTCACTGCAGAACTGCCATGGCTAATAATTACTGCTTTCAGAACGAAAATAGTATATTTGTTCAACTAACTGTAAATATAAATTTCTTCAGGCATCAACTGGCCATCTAGCGCAGAGGGAAGGATACGCGTTCCACACGAAAATCAGCTTGAAACGATGTTCATTACTTCTTAATTTTCTAATAAACTGGTGGCGAAATAATTGTTCACGATGAAGGTAGACGAAGATGTAACCATTATCAAGAGAAGGACGAGGTTTTTGGACTGAGAACTGCGAACGATTCGCCTGACCATCTGTGACCATCGCTGTAGAAACTTAGTTACAATGCGCACTTGATAACTGCGAAAGATCTCTTTTTATAGACCTGTGTAGATTTTTAAAAAGGTGCGATCCCAAGATGAGGAAACCTGTTAGCGTGCGAGGAATGGGGCAGGAAGTCAACCACTTGACCAGCGTCCACCTCAGAAGAACGTGTATTGGAAATGGACAAGGTCCGTCGCATGCTGATTGAAGAATTATCAATCTTAAATAACCCACTTAATACTGAGCCGATTCGGAAACTATTTTCAGATTCGAAAAGCCCGGACGGTACAGGAAATATGTAAGCACGTTTCTCAACGATGCAGTAATAAGGAAACGATGCACCAATAAGGAAACGATACGCTAATAAGGAAACGGTGCACTAATAAGGAAACGATGCACTAATAAGGAAACGATCCACTAATAAGGAAACCATCCACTAATAAGGAAACGATACGCTAATAAGGAAACGGTGCACTAATAACGAAACGATACACTAATAAGGAAACGCTACACTAATAAGGAAGCAATACACTAATAAGGACACGATCCACTAATAAGGAAACGATGCTCTAATAAGGAAACAATGCACTAATAAGGACACGATACACTAATAAGGAAACGAAGCACTAAGGAAACGATCCAGTAATAGGGAAACGATGCACTAATAAGGAAGCAGTGCACTAATAAGGAAACGATGCACGAATAGGGAAGCGATGCACTAATAAGGAAGCGGTGCACTAATAAGGAAACGATGCACTAATAAGGAACGATGCACTAATAAGGAAACGATGCACTAATAGGGAAGCGATGCACTAATAAGGAAGCGGTGCACTAATAAGGAAACGATGCACTAATAAGGACACGATACACTAATAAGGAAACGATGCACTAATAAGGAAACGATGCACTAATAAGGAAACGATGCTCTAATAAGGAAACAATGCACTAATAAGGACACGATGCACTAATAAGGAAACGAAGCACTAATAAGTAAACGAGGCAGTAATAGGGAAACGATGCACTAATAAGGAAGCGGTGCACCAATAAGGAAACGATACACTAATAGGGAAGCGATGCGCTAATAAGGAAGCGGTGCACTAATAAGGAAACCATGCACTAATAAGGAAACGATGCACTAATAACGAAACGATGCACTAATAAGGAAACGATCCACTGATAAGGAAACGATGCTCTAATAAGGAAACGATGCACTAATAAGGAAACGATGCACTAATAAGGAAGCGATGCACTAATAAGGAAACGATGCACTAATAAGGAAACGATGCACTAATAAGGAAACGATGCACTAATAGGGAAGCGATGCACTAATAAGGAAGCGGTGCATTAATAAGGAAACGATGCACTAATAAGGAAACGATCCTCTAATAGGGAAGCGATGCACTAATAAGGAAGCGGTGCACTAATAAGGAAACGATGCACTAATAAGGAAACGATGCATTAATAAGGGCACGATGCACTAATAAGGAAGCGGTGCACTAATAAGGAAACGATGCACTAATAAGGAAACGATGCACTAATAAGGAAACGATGCACTAATAGGGAAGCGATGCACTAATAAGGAAGCGGTGCACTAATAAGGAAACGATGCACTAATAAGGAAACGATACACTAATAAGGAAACGATGCACTAATAAGGAAACGATGCTCTAATAGGGAAGCGATGCGCTAATAAGGAAGCGGTGCACTAATAAGGAAACCATGTACTAATAAGGAAACGATGCACTAATAACGAAACGATGCACTAATAAGGAAACGATGCACTAATAAGGAAATGATCACTAATAAGGAAACTATGCACTAATAAGGAAACGATGCACTAATAAGGAAATGCGAGTTATTTGTATCTTTCTACAATTGCTCTACTTTAAACGCAGCTGTCATGTATGCCAGCGTCGTACAAATGCACGCCCTGTTTAGTGCAAAAAGAGTATGTTATTCCCCCACAGCCACCAGGCCTGGAGAAGGTACGCATGAAAGCTTACAGAGAAGGTACGAGTCCGTATTCTGCCTGTTGTATATAGAGTTTGTATCAAGATAAATCATTTTGTTATAAATATGAAGCTAGGTTATACATATTTTCAGGATTTAGATAGAGTTTAAACGGGTGATGTCAACATTAAAATTTTTAACAATCGTTTACCGGTTTTGCTGAAAATGTTTCATTCACTGCTTGCTTTAGTCTGCACGTTACTAATGAGATTTCTGCAAAAAAAACCTGCCATGAAGAATTGTATCAAACGTTTGTTGTACAATAATTAGATTGCGTAGTCCACTCTCCCACATGACACAATTAAAATGGGTCACGAACTGGTTGATGATTTGCATTAACCTGTTAACCCTATAATTTGTTCAAGACAATTTCAATTTTCTCATAGAAAATGCCGATTTGCAGAACAAGATAAGACTATTCTTGAAAATGTACCACTTGAATGACTGGCGGGCTTATCGAGCCAGTCATTCCAAGGCCAAATGTTCAAAAACAGTCTTCTCTTGCTCTGCAAATGGACATTTCTCAAGAGCACTGCAGAAGCCGTTTCTGGCTGGTATGAGTGTCAAACGGTTAAATATCCTTGCTATATTTACTCTAGTTCCTGATAATCTCTGGACGAGCTGTGAAGAGTATCGTCAGAAATCCGGAGACACTCTTTGTACAGGTAATCTTGTCAAACTAATTGTATACGCTGACCATCGCAAGATCTCGATATTATGAGTTCATGAATTACTCGGCACAAACGAATCTGCCAATCAAACATTCACACAATTCTTAAGATGTTAGATCAAAGGATCTCATTTATCTAGTGAAAAATATTACGACAATCGGACATTATGATTTTGCACGATGCATCAGCCATATCTACACTATTTGACAACATGATATCCATAAATTGCATGCACTAACTTAAGATGGTATAATGCATTAATTTTAATTTATTTATACTGATGGTTTCATTACAATAAGGAGCAATTGTTAAAATTACACTTTTCCGTGTGTAGCCTCTTTTACTAGCTCCAGTTGTATACACTGGTCGATTGTCATAATGGAGGGTTCTCGTTTATCCATCAATCATATAACATCATAATCAATTACATAACATGTAGGCTGAAGTCATAATCAATAACGTTATGAATGGCGCAGCTAAGTTCGTCACGAACGTTTAATTGATGACGAACTAAGGGTTGTTGTACGAATTGTCTGTATTTGCTATTTAATAAACATGCTGGTTAATATTTTGAAACTAATTTGACTGCGTGCTGTTGCTGCCACCAAAAAGTAAACAGCTTACCTGGATAGCGTTCTGAAAACTGATAGTTAGGAAGTCCAGAGTGTGACCGATCTCAACGCGGGCGAAGTGTGGGTGAAGCTTAGCTAACGATGGGCGAGACATAGCTAAAACTGGATCCTCCGTTCGCATTATATGACATACCCGTAAGGCCCCACATGAATATGCTTCTTATAGGCATATATTCATTTGAGCATGTGTTTAAAGATGCTGAAATTAGTAACTCATGTCTGTGAAAATTGCAAATATAGGGTATAACATGAAACAGTTTACCACCTCCTGGTGCGATAGCGCTGATTGGCTGATTTGATAAAGCATACCGGCCATTACCAGACCTGCATGATACCTGTCCAAAAATGGCGGGTGGTTTACTGCCCTTTTAAAGTGATGGACTTGGTCTTATACCGAAGTGAATCTGTGTATTAGTATAGATGACGATAGTGCCTATGGCAATCAATATGGAGGGGGTCACAAATAAAGGAAACGATTCTTCTTAATTCTGTTAAAATTGTGTGGAAAGGTATTGATTTCGAGGAATATGTAAGACGAAACTGTCCGTATGTCCTGTGCGACGAGTACGCAGGTAACTGCAGATGAATTATAGGGGTGATGATTTAACATGTTTCCTAATTTTATGAGAAAGATCCACCAATATGAACAAGTTCAATTGGAAGTTCGTCACGAGAGTCAGGTTGCTAATTGGTTGATGGGCAATGCGAATGCAACACAAGAATGCATGACGTCATACGTTCTTTTGCTGTATTGCCATTATCTCTCAGCCAGTTAAGAACCTGACTCTAGTGTTGAATTCCTACACGAATGTGCTCTAGGTGATACCATTCAGGGAGCCGGTTATATCCGTATTTAGTAATGCATACTATATAATCAAAGGCTGTCTCATTATCTCATTTTGGCATCTCTGACAAATGCAGGTCAATTTGCAGGTGTTTGCTGCTGTTGTGCTCGCACTGATTGGTGGCGTACTCTTCTATCAATTGGGCGACGAATCTGCTATTCAAAACAGGTAGTTATAATATGTTAGCATTGAACATGTTGAAGATTGAAGCCTATCATTATGTGGGTACTTACTACAACCGTGCCACCTATCCCTGTGCTCAATGGTCGTCAATAACAGAATATTCTAGGATTTCCTGTGTTCACTGATTCTAAAACAGTACTACTGCTTAAAGAAATTACTCAACTGCTTGCGCTGATTAGTAATAGCAACTTTATTAATTCATAGTACAGCTTTTAAATAATGAAGATCATTCAAATTAATCCATAGGCGACTTGCAGATACGATGCCACTATTCAATTCTGTAATAATGATAATATATTCTAACACCATTCTATTGAAAACCTCTACGTTTTTAATCAAGGCCTTATGGTGTGATCATTAGGTTCTGAAGCGATGCAAATTTTAAGCATCTGCGTTTTGTTGTGCGGAAAGTTAATTCAAGCTGTTATTGTGTCTCCTCCTCTGACTCTTCCAAGCCATGGAGCTTGACTGGTCAGTCACACACATTGCATCAGTATGGTTCAATCAATCTCCACTAACTCACTTCTAGATTCTCCCATTAGCACGATTCTAGTTTGGATGAATCCGATTTAATCTGCACTCTGTTGATGGATGTTTGGCTACTGTAAGACAATAATTGTGCTTTGACAAGTGCATCAAGTTCGAATACCATCCATGCCTAAGAATTCCGATCTTGTTTTACAACCATGTTATTGTATCACGCCTAGACGTACATGAATCAATTATAATAAAATACACTTATTTATGGAAACCAAAGGTCTCCACGCATCAAATCTTACAACAGTTTGATCTCTGACACAATACAATATTCTCAGAAAAAACTTAGAACTAAGCTGAGTGTTCGACCCCGAATCCTGTGATTATGTTGACGTCAAGAGGAACCGGATCATCAACCATGTTATCGGACTAATATATGTCGTGTAACTATATCTCAAAACAACATCTTAAAACACCGTCATACAGGGCATTGCTATATTAAATGTCAGCAATCCATATGCATAATGTGTCCGCATTTAATCCATAAATACAAATAGATTAGCAGTTGGATTGCTCATACATATTTTGTCAACCTTCATAGTAAACTATGCTAAGCCGAAAGACCGCACTCTACAGGCGTAGATCAATTCTGCAAGGTACATAACGTGGGAGAATTAGTATATAGGTCTGTGATATACCTATATTGGTCACGCAACGATCGCAATAGCAGCCCACTATAACTACAACAGCAACCCACTATAACTACAACAGCAACCCACTATAACTACAACAGCAACCCACTATAACTACAACAGCAACAAACTATAACTACAACAGCAACCCACTATAACTACAACAGCAACCCACTATAACTACAACAGCAACCCACTATAACTGCAACGGCAACAAACTATAACTACAATAACAACCCACTATAACTACAACAGCATCCCACTATACCTACAACAGCATCCCACTATACCTACAACAGCAACCCACTATATCTACAACAGCAACCCACTATAACTACAACAGCAACCCACTATAACTGCAACAGCAACCCACTATAACTACAACAGCAACCCACTATAACTACAACAGCAACCCACTATAACTACAACAGCAACCCACTATACCTACAACAGCAACCCACTATAACTACACCAGCAACAAACTATAACTACAAGCCATTCCATGTATCACTTCCATTCTACTGTAACTATAAACAAAATATTATAGCACGCCATGACTAAATGTGTTCCGAGTAATAGTAATAGATAATAGCTGTTTATAGCCGCCCAACAATCCATCTATCTTACATGTCTCTTCGTTCCAATAACTAACAACTAAGAAGTAATGGTGCATAGTAAACATACAGTTGTAATTGCTTTATTGCACGCTCATGTGGAATACCCTGATATGGTGGCACGTTTGGACTTTAATAAATATGTGAGCATGTGACATCTAACATGCTACCGTGAAAAAGAGCCGCCGGTTTGACTCTATGGAATAGCACTATATTATGTCAGTCCTATTTAATATAGATCAATGTGGCAATGCCGTGATGACGATATGATTGAAATATGATGACGACATGATTAGCGAATATCCATATCCGAGATGACGTGACATAGTTGGGGACATAACGGGCCAGGCTCGCCAGATCAAAAATGTCATCTGTAAATATTAGTTGAGTTCCAAAAGTCAATCCCGATGCTCGCTGGTGGATAGCTAATCCACATATCCCATATGTGCCATGTCAGTATACGTATGTGCACGTGTATTGGCATATCTATCTAGCCGTATTCATCTTAGACCACATTAAATCGCATATATTGCTCGTTTTATTTACCCACATATCATTCCTAAACATGATGATATTATTTTGATTGAGTATGGTGTATAGCACACACATACCAAATGAGGTAACCACTCGCCTACGGTTTCAGATGGAGAAAAGTGTTATTTTAGGAACATTTGGTAGATATCGTAATTGCTATTGAATGTTTTGTTCCTTTCAGAGCGGTAGATTCAATTTTCTATTTCAGTGTTCCTCCATATTCATAGATATGTGGATATTCACAATTGAGCAATCGCAGATACCCATTAAACTACTAGGCAATGCATTAATATATATGCCAACTAAAGATTGATACTGTATTTGTACAAAGACCATTCTATTGATTATGAGTGCCGCTAGACAGAATCAGCTTCTTACCTCTATTTAGCTTAAATTCCTGGCCTTGCAGATGAGTTTATTGTAACGTTTCATTATGCTACAGACGTGGCGCCATGTTTTTTATTGTATTGAACTGGATCTTCGGCGGGATGTCGGCATTGGGGACATTTGTGAAGAACAGAAAAATCTTTATGTAAGATGAATAACATATTTCCTATTAAGGTGTATATTCACAGAAAATACATGCCAATACATTTTTTTTAAATTGTGTACTCTTAGAGGCTTAAATTGTGTTCCTGGGTGTAAGGCAACGAAATAAATCTTAACATATGATGATTTATTTCCCTACAAATTATTATAATTCTTTCAATTGCGAGGTTGAATTATGGACTCGTGTCTCTAATTCAATTTCACAACTTAAAGTATTATATTAATTCATACGTAATGGAATAATCATAATATGATGATTCCATTACGTGTGAATTAATATAACTTTTAAGTATATTATGTTAAGATGTATTTCCTTATATCTATCCGAACAATTTAAGCCTCTAAAAATATACAATTTTGACAATTTTATTTTCAAGCCTTTTACTGTGAATATGCACCTTTAACACCTCTTGTGTCAACTGCGCCTCAAAGCGCTCAAAATACTGCTTAGCATATCAATTAAACATGTCGATAGTTAATATTGTTCAAGATATTTTAATTTTAGAAGACTATTTTTGTTAATTTTCCACTGAGGACTTTTTCGCTGGCTTGACCATCAAAGTGATAATGGTAAAGAAATTGTTTTTGTTTCTGCGTAGCCAGTGTCTATCTGTAGGCTGAGAGAAGAGTATGTTTGAAAATGTACCACTGGAATGACCGAGCCAGTCATTCTAGTGGAAAAATCGTCAAAAGATGCCATTCTCTCGGCCTTTCAAATAGCCATGTCTCAAGACCACTCCAGAGTTGTTATTTTGGCCATTTTGACAATTGAAGGGTTAAGTTTGCACAATAGGGGTTAATAACTGTATTTCTCATATAAGCGAGCCTACATTCAACTTAAGATTTAAGATTCCTTAACAAGTACCTATCATCTTATATCGCATAAGTGTAATAAAGTCGTGTGCTACAGTTAATATTGCAAATATATTGCTCTGCCCTTATTGTCACATAGCAGCTGGGACGTAACAATACTGACTATAACGGAATTTTAATACTGTCAAAATGTTGGGATTGTTAGCTAGTTACTATATGTGCGTGTTTGCCAAATTTCTCTGTTTTGAAACCCTAGAGTGATAAACAAAACAATGGAAACCGAGGAGAAAATGATGAAAATTAGCGTGAAAACTAAAAATAATAGCTTATCTGATAAATAGAATCCTACATCGTTGTCATTTCGTATCAAATTCATCACACTCGTTCAGTAAGAACTCATTTGGAATTCGCTAAAGCTCGTTCCCAATGAGATGTTACTATACTCGTATGATACATTTGATACGAAATGGGAACTAGCGTGAGATCCTCTCTCTCTCTCTCTCTCTCTCGCTCTCTCTCTCTCTCTCTCTCTCTCTCTCTCTCTTTCTCTCTCTCTCTCTCTCTCTCTCTCTTTCTCTCTCTCTCTCTCTCTCTCTCTCTCTCTCTCTCTCCTCTCCTCTCCCTCCCTCCCTCCCTCCCTCCCTCCCTCCCTCCCTCCCTCTCTCTCTCTCTCTCTCTCTCTCTCTCTCTCTCTCTCTCTCTCTCTCTCTCTCTCTCTTATATGGGCATGCATTGATTAGGTGGTCGTAAGAAACCAATATTTAATAACTATCATCATGTGTTCGCAAACCTCATGCTATACGTCAACTAGGCTATATCAAGTTATGCAAATGATCATGATTTAACTCCCACTTGGAAATGATCCATAAATTATCCATTAGATACAGGACTACGCTACTGTAAAGAGCTAAGGCTGTGCATACAAATCTTAGGCCAAGTTTAGAGGCTCTTACTCCTAGTATAACGTTGATTTCCTTCTTTGACACACCATTATCTTATTAACTATTGGCTATTTCAGTCATGAACACTCTAGTGGTTTTTATCCAGTTTCGTCTTACTGTCTGGCTAACCTTGTGTGTGACATCATTCCATTGCGGTTTCTTAGATCCGGAGTCTACGGTGTGATCACCTACTGGATGGTCGGTGAGTGTGCTTAGATTACATATACTCGTGCTAATGCTACTCTTCATGGCTATGGTAAGGTATGTCAACTCTTTGAGATCATCTACATATATGCAATGGGCGGTGTGTCATTGAGTATTCTTATCTATTTACACTCTTGTATGTCAAAAGAACGTTGATGTCTACGACAGCGATAGTTCTCTGGATACACGACTTTATACACCACCACCAACTATTATAAACTGTTGGACGTTTAGAATTTCGTCAAGAAAATATGTTAAATATAATCACCCTCGCTCAGTAAGAGGACATTTATTTGGGTATGGTTTGATTCCACAACTTGAAAAACCAAGAAAATCTGGAAAAATCATGAAAATTCGGAAAATAATAGAGAATTTTACAATGTAACATAAACGGAAGAGCCGTGATCGGATGCTTCTGAATGCTCTTGTTATTATGCATAAACAACGCACATGAATTTCTTGTAATTACAGGTTTCCGTCCAGAAGTGGATGTGTTCTTCACCTACTTGCTCGTCATCTTTCTCGCACAAATGGCCGCGTGCGCAGTCGCATTTGCTGTTGGTGCCAGTTCCCGATCCTACTCTATAGGAAATACAGTTATCGTCCTTATATATGTCTTTATGATGGTGAGTGAAGTTTAATTGCCCTCGCACCGTAATTGGGAGAGGGTATTGCGATAGGATGTCTGTCTGTCTGTTCGGAGATGTATCTAAAATACTTATGTTCCGATTGGGTTCAAATGTAACACAACAGAGGAACTTGACGTGCAAGTGGATCTCCATACGGTGGCTGTGGTCCGGATAAAAGTACATAGATCCGGAATCTGTGAATATCTCGGAAACTACTTGTCCGAGTTGGTTACAATTTTAACACGGAGAAGGAGGTGTATGTAGACTACAATGCCAGCACATTAAATGTGATCTAGGAAGATTCGAAAAACTTCGCAAAATTCCCAAAAATACTAAGTATTACGAAGCAAAATTTGCTACGCTGTGACACAAATGGTAGCACGAGGGTCTGCAAAAGTGTGATTTCTCATGTTGTGTTTCTGATATATGCGCGTGCGCGTGAGCGTGCACGTGCACACGTCTCCGCTACGGACGCTGGATGATTTAACTCCTAGATTAGATATGAGACAATACAGGCGCGGATTAACGCTTTAACCGTCACGCTGGCCAAAACGGCGTAGGCTCAATTCTTGAGAACTGTTCATTTGCGGACCAGAAGGCGACTAATTTTGAACATTTACCGTGCATACAGTACCGTACTGGAATAAGAGGATCGATAAGTAAGCCAGTCATTCCATTAACACATTTTCAAAATTAGTCCTCTCTTGGTCTGCAAATGCATATTTTCTATAAGAGATTTGAAATTGTATTGAACAAATTTAATGTTTAAATGGTTAAGAAGGTGGTCAACATGGTCCGGGAATTCCCCATTTTAGCTCTGAGTTATTTCTGTTGCTGGTGATCATTTTCTAAAGGTGTGCAAAATATTGTGTTGAATATTTTAAAAATAGTTTAACTGGAGGCTGCCATTGCTTAGGACACCAACATCGTCCAGTAAAATTTAGTTTCGAAATATTTAGCAGCATACCTGCATGCCCAGATAACGCAGCTTACTGGGCCGATGCTGGGCCGAAACCGTGCCGATGCTCTCAGTATCGGCCCGGTATCGGTCCAGCTTCGGCCCGGTAAGTTGCGCTATCAAGGTGGTGTCTGTGAAATTGAGATACTGACTGGTACTTCAAGGTCAACGTTCAATGTTAAAGTGTCAAAGATTTAAATATTCTCTATTGCCAATTATCAACGTGACGTGTAGGATGACCGCATAATCAATTACAGCATGGCTGACTCGATTTAGCCCGTCTTAACCGCTTAATAGTCCAACACGTTGTACGAATTATGTCTTTAGTATTTAATAAACATTCTGTTCATTATTTTGAAACTAATTTGACTGGGCGCCCAGCCAAATTAGTTGCAAAATAGTCAACAGCTTACCTGTCTAATCTTCTGGAAATTGATAGTCAGGGTGTTCAGGGATTGATTGATCCCAGCAATGAGCGATGTGTGGGATGAGCTTAGCTAGAGATGGGCGTGGAATAGTTAAAACTGGAATGGTCCGTTGAAATAGCTTCTTATCAACGTAACAACATAAAGTTTTTTTGAAGTAGTTGATACAATGAGATGTGAATACTTATTCTAGACCATATCATCGACCACGGCCTTAAGAAACCTCGGATAACAAAAATATAAAAATTGGCAGCAGAAATTTAGAATCTGGTTTCACTGTACTTTCCAGATTACTAGAATAATCGGCAATAGTGTGATCCATTTGAAGCCATGTCACGCTCGTGTTCGCCCAATGTGTACGTATGTTGTAACATATGCATAGACTCTGAACACTGAATTTCCCAACTTTACCTTGAAATGAGCCTTTCCAACCATCATCCATCCATCATATGACGTCATAATCAACCACGTGACGTGTAGGATTCCGTCATATTCAATTACAGCATGAATGACTCGATTTAGTCCGTCTTAGCCACTTCATAGTCCGATACGTTGTCCGAGTCAAATTAGTTTCAAAATATTGAACAGTCTACCTGCATAGTTTTCTACTAATTAATTGTCAGGGCGTTCAGGGATCGATCGATCCCAACACGGGTGATGTGTGGGTGATCATAGCTAAAGATTGACCGGGCATAGCTAAAACTGGAAAGGTCCATTGGGTTTCTACGAATTTAGTGTGCATGGTAAATAAATCGATACCAACACGCGGAAAACGTAGACGGAGCTTGGCTAGAAATGGGCATTGCATGGCTAAAAATGGATCTCTGTATTTATATATAATCCGTGGCTGAAGTCTTTTCTGCACACTCGCTATCACACCTAACGCTGCCTTTGAAGAGATGAATGGTTATTTTCACTTAGTGATCATGGTCAAAAGCTCAACGGTCAAGCTCATGAAATTTAAACATCAGCATCCTTGTTTTTATTAGCCAATCAGCATACAATGCATGCGCATTGCCACACATATAAACGTATTTACTCTAGCAAATGAAGTTGATCTGAGCTCTGAAATATATGCACAATTGAGGGATCCGATCTGCCTCTCAAGTATATACCGTGATAATCACATATGACACGTGTAGGCTAACGTCAGGATTAAAATGCGTACTAAATGACGTATCTAGCTCCGTCGTGATCAATGAATCAGCCTGCAAGTGTATGAAGTATACGTCTTTACTATGTAATAATCAGCCTGTTGAATATTTGAACCTAATTTGACTGAGCGATGGTGCTGCCATAAGCAGCAACATCGTCCAGTAAAATTAGTTTCAAAATATTCAACAGCTTACATATATAGTTACCTTGATATTAGGATTCTGGGAATTCGGTGTTCGGTCGAGCTCAACACGTTCAACGGATGGGCGGATATTAACAAGAAATGGGCGGGCATAGTTCTAAATGGACACCCCACCCCCACCCCACCCACCCATATCTCGTATTATAGTGGTTATATTTAACACTGTTTTATAAAGCTGTTTTGTATATTTACATTGACTATAATTTGTTGTTTATATTTATGTCGTTACCTGTAGGTATTTTCTGGCCTACTTATCCAGCTCGACACCATTGATGGCTGGATACGCTGGTTCAAATGGTTCAGTATCTTCAGACACAGTTTCGAGGCACGTACAGCACAGCTACGGTTTTTCCACATTTGCAGTTTCATATCGCAGAAATTGCAATAATATATCGCGATACGATATATAGGAATATCGAAAAATCGTGCACCCTAGCTGAAAAATAACTTAACGTGTTTGCAAATCAAAATAAAGCGCACTGTTCAATATTTTGAACCTCATTGTATTGGAAGGCATTGTTGTCTAAGGTAGAAATGTCTTCCAATCCAATTATAATCAGAATATTCAACAGAACTTTGCTCGCTACCTAATATGTTTCTCTGGGGACTTTTGAAACATGTAATGTTATTTCTGAGTTGTATTCTATCTGTGTCTTATATTATTTGACATCTCTTTGTAGTCCAGGTGTGTATTGGGAAAAAGTATTTATCACATAAGCCATATTATATTTCCTTACCTAACATTCGAATGGATACTTACTTAGCAGGAACTTTGCCTAGCAGCGATGACGTGTGTAACTTTCTCATCTCATTGTTTCCGGATGCCGCCATCCATACTTATAAACAACGAGAAGCCACCCAGCATAACACCGATGGCCGAGTAGGTGACTTACCACAGAGTGGGAATGTAGGTGGGCGCGTAACTGACACGATGTGGCGAATAGATATATAATATACAGATATTATTATAATGAGCAGGGTATATTTGAACATTTAATATCCGACATCATCCCCACCACACCCATGCCCCTACCCCCGCCTGATGACCTCAATAATAACTATTGCATAAGAGTAATAATGATAATGATGTTAATGTCAATAATGATAATGGTAATAATAATAATAATAATAATAATAATAATAATAATAATAATAATAATAATTATTATTATTATTTTTATTTTTTTTTATTATTATTACTATTATTATTATTATTATTATTATTATTATTATTATTATTATTATTGTTATTATTATTATGATAATATAATAAGGTAGTTGTGGTTGTGGTACCGTATTATGGTCGCATTATGTCTGTTCACATGTACATATGTTTATATGTTCCCCCACATACTTGTAAATAAATGTCTGGGTGTAATACATGAAATGAAATGAACAAACTACTGCAATGTCTAACCTACGAGTAGTCATGAGATATAATGATAGATTAATGATAGATTCCAATGAAGAGCTAATATTAACGGGCGTATCAGCTCCGGATGACACAACCGCCAACCGCACCCCACACACCCCGCCCCGGATTGTCAAGCTCGATACGTTGATATTGATTAAAAATCAATGTGATAATTGGGTAACCAAGATTCAAGATATGCTAATTAGAAGGGGTTTTAACGATGTCTGGCTAGCACAGGGTAGAAATGTGAGTAAAAATGAATTTATTTTAGAATATAAACAAAGGGAGTAAGATAATTATTTACAAGAGTGGATGGGTTAATTAGATATAAGTAACAAAACTAAATTTTACAAACATTTCTGCGACTCATTAAACTATAAATGTTATTTAGACAAAGTAACACATATAAGACATAGACAAGCTCCCACCATGCTCAGAACTGCAACACACAAGCTACATATTGAGACTGGTAGACTGGTAGATGGAAACAAATACCATTATCTGATAGAACATGCCCATTCTGTCCGAACGATATTGAAGATGAATATCATTGTATCATATTATGCCCTATATACAGTAACTTAAGAAAAAGTGTTATCAAACCATACTACTACATAAGACCAAGCGTTTTGAAATTTATTGTTTTTACGGAAATTGGCATCTTTTTCATATCAGGCGTTTACATTACGAAGCGAAAGATTGTCATGAGCATCTTCTCCAGAGAGGGCGAGGTGGGGATAGTGTGCAATGAATGAATGAATGAATGAATGGATAGGTGGGTGGGTGGATGTATGGAAGGAAGGAAGGAAGGAGGGAAGGGTGGATGGATGGGTGGATGGATGGATGGATGGATGGATGGATGGATGGATGGATGGATGGATGGATGGATGGGTGGATGGGTGGATGTGTGGATGGGTGGATGTGAGAGGCGTAGACGACGGGCTGGGCTGCAAAGAAATGTCTCCTCGTTTCCTCTTTCGTCCCTAGTTTTCGCGCCTAGAAACGAGGAGGCAGGACTTGATTTTATGAATTTGAATGAACAAAATGTTATATATATATATATATATATATTTGATGGTGGTATTGCGGGTAGGCGGAGCGCTCTCTCCTCGATTCTCTTTCGCTCTAACTTTCGTGTTTAGAATCGAGGAGGAAGGACATCCGAGAAATCCCAAATCCATCGTCACCGCCATCATTGTCACTGCTGTCGTCGTCCTCGCCACCATCATCGTTATTGTTTTCGTTATTCAGCTCCATCACTCAGTGAGCGATGGAGCGGGAGGACGGAGATGCTGATGGTGGTGTTGATGATGATGGTGGTGGTGGTGGTGATGATGATGGTTGAGATGATGATGATGATGATGATGATGGGGTTGATTCTAGTAGTCATTACTGGTATCGACCCCGTCATCATCATCATTATTATTATCGATATAATATTATTGATTGCAACAATAAAATAATAAAATAATGCTGATGAATGATGAAAATAAGGATAATAATTAATAGTAATGATGGTGCTGAATATGATGGAAATTATGATGGTATTAATACTTATGTCAATTATGTGCAATATTACAAACTTTATACAATGATTATTGAATACTAGTATTCGTCACAGAATTATGGAAATATGTACACTCAAGAGCCGATATGGCTTAGAGTGGAAATAAACTTACTTACTTACTTACTGATTATATACTTTTCAAGGGGCAAATACCTTTTCTGGAAAAGCATACCAACGCGTTCCATTCATGTACCATTTAAATGTGTTTGTGCATTGGCCAGTCGTTTAATATACTAATAATAATAGATGTGCGCATTGTTACATTTAGTGTGTATGTTCTAGGCACTGTCAATATTAGAACTGAAGGGTAGGAATTTTTGCGGGGCCACGAACAGCAGCAGTACACCTACGGTGATGTGGTAAGCCAGAAATATGATTTAAAATAAGCTATACATCAACCCTTAGCTCGTTGATATCCCAGAATCGCAATCAAGACCTATTTATGGTAACCGTAATATGTACGGGTTTTTTAATTTTTAAATCTGGGTTACCGCCATAGGACCGGGGAAGTGACCGCGCCTTAGCGAACAATCGTAGTATGTAACACTGGTTTAAAAATCATAAACCCCGTGCGTATTCCGACTACCATTATGTGGGCTTGCGGCGTCTAATAATTAAAATAATGTACACGTGACAACTGAAAAGCAACATACATCAGCTTCCTGCAATTGATGCGTGAGCCAGAGCGACTGTAACGGTCGTAACCCATATACATACACGATTTCATTACTGCTTTGATAGGATTTTATACAGATCTCATTATAATAGCTTCCCAGATAACTCCCCTTACTGGGTCGATGCTGGGTCGATCGAGCGTGTTAAAACTGTCCCGATGTGTGTATGGCCCGACCGATTTGCTTACACCTTCCAAAATCGCTCTGTGACCGTAGTGTACCGTAGTATATATATCCACTCAATGAGTTCATCAGCTAGTGTATATATAATATATATATATATATATATATATATATATATATATATATATATATATATATATATATATATATATATATATATATATATATATATATACATCACTAACGTCTTGTTGTCTGAAGTCACAATAAAAAATGACGCATGTCCGTCACGGAAGTGGCAAAGGTGTGCCTGTAAGCGCCTCAAATGTATGTCTTTGGTAAATGTACAATTTAATTGCGCCCAGTTAAATTTGTTTCAAAACAGTCAACATAATATTTTCAACGACTTGCGCACATTGTTACCTTGACATAATGTTAAAATCTCATCAAACGCTCGCAGAAAGTGGGCGGAAGTTAGAAATGATCTAGGCAAAGCTAGAAATGTGGAACAGTCTATTAATATGAACACCTTAGATCACATGCGACCTGGAGCGTTATGAATATTCATGACGTCGTAAGCTGCGCGCATGTTTCTACGCTAATACCCGACTTCTCACGCAACGTCTGCCCCATAATAACACGTGTACGACGGCTAAAAGGTTTGCGATGTATGCGTTGTGCCATATATAGAATGAGATTATGCAAAGGAGTAATCAATACATTATTTTGTTAGAAAACTGTTAATTATTTAACCAACAGTTTTACTCAATGTCTAACAATGTTAGAACTTAGAAAATAAATGTTTTGCGATGTTCACAACATTGAGTCCATTTGTCAGACGATAAACTAGAATCGTTGTAATGTTGAATCTGCTGACCACTTGCTAAAGCGCTTACGACGTCATGAATATTCATAAGGTTCCAGGTCGCATGTGAGTTAAGGTCTTCCCTATTAATATGTCAATCAAGAGAACCTGCCTCGACTACTTTGTTCTTATTACGCTATACTTATGTTTGAATGTTGTTTTATGCCAGTGATGGGAACGAGCACCTAACACACGTGTCATGC
>CM067375.1:65704937-65719937 GCA_034401795.1 Chaetoderma sp. LZ-2023a
GTACAATATTTAGTCCTACAGGTAGTAAGGGCTACAGTCGACAGGTGGGTGGGTGGGTGTGCCACCATCACGCAGCCTCCTCTGCCAGTACTTTACTTGAAGCTAATGTCATTAAGATGTGTGACGAAACAGACGCATATATGCAGTAACTGTTCATGTAAAATGTGCCAAACTTCTTCCAAACTTCTTTTTCCAAAAGATTCAGCATGTCACGTGCATTTGATTCCATCGAGCGACCACATAGACTTGACTTTTTCTATCAAGATGGCTTCTATGATGACGACCTACGTCTTGAGAGACTCTTATTGGCAAACACAACACTAAATATCAGCGTCAAATCAACGCTTTCTGTCCAGTTTGAAACATTACAAGAATAACCACAAGGTAATGGTTTATCACAAGTGTATTTCACACTCGCTACCTCGCCACAGCTCTATCATCCTTTCAAGAAGACGCAACATCTCCAAAATATTCAATCTCAATGATAGGAATGTCACCGGATATGGAGTATGCAGATGATGTTGACTTTATCCAGGAAGAAAAATGTCCTCTTGATATACTGCAAAACAGCGCAAGCCTACAAATCTGTTCATGAATGACGCCAACGCAGAATCCACTCGCATATACCTATCTGATAGTACAAAAGTGAATAATAACACCAGCCCCCACCCACACCACTAACTGAACACTGAGAAATGCAGGAAAAACATAAGTTCCCTCCTCTGCAACTCTACTGACATTGGAAATGGCTCTGTAATATGAATTGTCGCCTTCCAGTCCGTGTGGAAGGTATGATTTTGTAGCGCTAATATCCCCATGCATGTCAAGATGTAACTCTATGAAAGCGAGATGTGTTTCCATATTGCTATGCAATTCCAACAGCTGGGCAGCACCAAAAGCCCTGTTGAACACGCTTGATGCATGTCACCGCAAACATCTGCGAGCCTTTACAAATCATGTCTGGTCACACATTATATGATCAGATGCAGCACCCTACGAACTGTGCAACAAGGATCGGAGTCAGCACAACAAAGATGGTCTATGGTTGAACATCTCCTTTGAATGACAGAAAATATTCCTGCTCAGAAATCAGTAGACTTTGCAGTGGTAGGTGTCAACGGGTATCATGCACGATCAGGATTCGACAACATCTTCTTGCTAATTGTTTTACGACCAGATCTCGAAGAACGTTATCTAGGGAAACTAAAGACGAGAAAGAACATACAGGAGCTTGGGACGCTGACCAGTGGAGAAGGATGAAGAAAACCGTATCTCCGCCGACACCACCACGACCACAACCACGAGCGTCATCAGCATCACCATCACCATCATCATCATCATCATCATCATCATCATCATCATCATCATCTTCATCATCATCATCATCAAGGTCTGCAGTTTGTGCCACCTCATTGATACGTTTGCTAAAATAATACCCACGAAATATAGGCCCCTATTAGACCTTCTGCGTTACGAGTATTGAGTGGTCGAGCAGACATAGCATCTTGCTGATTGTCTAGCCAGTCTAGGTAATACAAAAGAACTTCTACCGGCTTTATTTGAGCTACTATCACAAGTATGTATCCCTAAATCGAATCCACTCAAAATCTGGCATTTAAAATAACAGTCTGCCGTGAAGTGAACCGGTTTATGAGCCATGAAGCTATATATTTCATATATATTTCATGCTTGAATGACGTTCAACATATAATAATCGAGACAAGGCTTTCACGACATATATACACTAAGAGCATAGTGTGTGGTCGGCTATGAGAAGTGATCGGATTCGGCACCTTGCAAGTAAGTTGCATAGGCCTACTTCATATATTACAAAACAGCACAGCGCTCGCTTAATGAGATTCTAAAACAAGGTTAATCGTAGCTTACTGTTCAATAGATTTGACTTAATTTAAGGCAGCAATGTCTTCCAATCAAATTAAGTCAAAATATTCACCAGCAAATACCGTACATGGTGATCACGATTTAGGAGTTTGAAAAACATGTTAGATTATTTTGGAGCTGTACCCGTAGTGTATGTGTTACTGGCCATGCGCATTCGCACACGCATATTTACATTTATACTGAGATAGTAAACACCAACAGCCAAATTCACGTGCACGACACGCATGGATGCGCATACAGACACTCGTGCATGAATGCGCTAACATTAGCCTAGCTATATGCGCTTAACTGTGAACATATTATTTGCATCTCTTTTTTTTTTGCATCTCTTTTTTTTTTTTTTTTTTTGCATCTCATTGTCACATTTGCATGCAATATGTGTAAGAAAGCGGTGTTAGCGCTGCTATTATCGAGCAGATTGCATGTTTCACGCGCTCATAATAGGTAGGCCCACTATGCGTAATTTGAAATGAACTGCTTTTTTCGTTGCAATAAACCTAGTCCCTGCCCAAATTAGAAATCATAACTTTTTGTTGCACCACCATGGCACCCCTATCACACCCACCTGGTAATATTGTTTTGATGATACCGTGAAATGCATGGTCTATTCTAGCAGTCATTTTCTGACAACATGAAATGCACTTTTAACAGCACTATTTAGTAAACAAGCGGAATGCAAAAGGCAACTACACGGGTTGCAACAATATAAGTTTCAACATGTGAATGTTTACTTATCTCATAAACATTCAATATGACCATATAATTAGCAAAATCTGTCTATCTAACTAATACATAGGATATCGTGGGAAACAGTATGTAACCAAATTATTGCATTAATTTATTAGAGAAATTAGGTAGAATTGTGTTCATTTTCAAGAATATATATAATCATTTATTTTACTATGCATGATTCAATACGGGTAGACGCACTTGAGAGATATCTTTTCATTCAAGACTAATCATGCCCAATTTGAAATTTCTGCCATGATTTGTTTAGATGTCATTACTAGATTCGCACCTACCTCAAAATGAGCTGTTCTACAGCGCATAATAATGATGTGTCCCAGGGTAAAAAGAAATTACTGCTAAATAAGTTAGCATTGCTTTCTCTGATGTTACCGACTTTTCATAATTATTTCGTTTATAAACAAACATACAGGACAGTCATTTCCAGGGATTCTTGTATGTGTCCTCGTGAGGGTATATACATCCAAACCGCAGATTGGAATTCCCAGAAGACGTACCAGTGCGTCCCATGAAACCACCTGAAAATAATGTATAATTGCTAACTATTAATTAGTTTTATATGTTGTTGCACAAATATCCATTAAAACTAGCAAGGTACCTGGAACAAATATGAAGACAAACTCAGAAATCAGAACATGCTTATATTCAATGGACCTTTCCATTTGTAGCTATGCCCAGCCCATCACTAGCTGAGCTCCAGCCACAGCTCGCCGTGTTTGGAGTGATCGATCCCGAATGGCCTAGCTATTAATTTCCTGAAAACTATACAGGGAAGCTGTTCAATATTTTGTAACTAATTAGACTGGGTGCTGTCGCTGCCATAGGCAGCAACAGCGCCCAGTCAAATTAGTTTCAAAATATTCAACAGAATATTTATTAAATAGTAAAAGCAAACAATTTGTACAACAGCCCATAGACTGTCATCAAATATGCATTCGTGACGTACTTATCGACGTCATTCATGACGTCATTCATTATGATGTCATTGTACACACCACGCAGTTCATTATGACGTCATATGATGGGTGGGTACTCTGGAAAGGTGAATTACGTTAACCACTAAATAAATGTGAATTCTTTGAATTATTTACCGGTTTTGTTATTACTGAGTATGAAATCTTTGAATTAAACAACTACGATTTCAGCTGCGATTTCTTTACATCCGCACGTTTTACATGTTAACGAAGGCAGGCGATTTACTGTAGAGATCCTTCAGTCTGGTTAGAGGGGTGGGGTTGTTGGGGTAGGGGCATATATATATATATCAAACATCAGACAATACATAACTCGCGAAGCTGCTATTATGCTGGTACTAACATTAATTATCTCAAGGTTAGACTATTGTAACAGTCTGTTTATAGGCGCCTCAAAAGATGCTATGCGCAAACTCCAAGCAATTCAGAATGCAGCCGCTAGAGTTGTTTCCCTAAAGTGTAAGAGTGATCATATCAGTCCCATTCTCCAAGATCCTCACTGGCTTCCAATAGAACAGAGAATACGCTTCAAAGTCCTCTGCCTAACCTATCAATGTATCATATCTACAGCACCAACCTACCTTTCAGAACTGCTAGAAACGTGCACGCCAAGCAGGCCACTTAGATCTGCAAATCTAAACCTGCTTAAAATTCCGAAAGTTAAATCAAAAACCTATGGTCACAGAACATTTGCTTTTGTTGCTTCTACAGAATGGAATGATCTTCCAGCTAGTCTTAAATCTTCATCCACTCTAGCTATATTTAAATCAAATCTTAAAACGTGTTTGTTCCGTCAGGCATATCCAACCGTATGGTCATTTTATTTTATTATTGTAAGCGCTTAGAGCACGCAATATTTGCGTGGAATTATAGCGCACTATAAATATCCTATTATTATTATTATTATATCTGCATAAAGTGTCAACAATACAACGCATCACACCTAAATTTATCATGCGATATTTTGAATATGACCAAAACAGAAAAGTAATTAATAATCAATATATCTTAATATATTCTGAAAGCAGATTGGCAATTTTCATATTTTAAATTTATCTGAAATAGTTCATAATTTCTCAAAAGGTTTTTATAAATTAATCGGATTGAATAGTTTAGGTTTAAGTTTCATCTTCCAAGTAGTAACATAACCATATGTTGGGTAATTATATGCATATATTTAATATCTAAAATAAAAGTAGCAATTTACATCCGGCCTCTATCGTCAGAACATATTCAGTTAGTGTGAGTAGGCCTCTTGCTTGTAAAATTGGCTGGTGTAAAATACAATGGTGTGTAACAAACTCATTAACTCGAAACCTATGAGTTTTAATTAAAACATGCACATAATATATGTGAATCGATATCATGTTCTCAATGTGTGAAGTATGTCACACACCAATATTCTATTGCACCATGGTTGGTCGTAAAACCTGTCATCTACTGCCACCTAATAGACATATTCTATCTTAACCATGCATTTAGAGTCTGAAATGCCGAATACGAAAATTAATTCGTAATGTAAGAAATCGAGCTATTGAATATTTTGAAAGTAAGTTGCATACAAGCTGATGCTGCCTATGACTGCAAAAATCAGACAATTTCAAATAATATTTTTAATCTAATTGGACTGGAAGCCTATGGCAGCCTATGACAGCAACAGGTCCCATCAAATTAGTTTCAAAATGTTCAAGAGCTAAGGTGTATCATGTCATAAATGTAGTGTATGTAACTATGGGCATACAGTTAGTACTAGAGACTGACTATTATATATGTTTTTTGTGATCAAACGTCCGATAATGTTTGCACACAAGCGTTTCCAATACTACGTACAGAACACTTCCAAATAATTATGCACATTTAGGTAGATACCGAATAATGAACATAGAAAATGTAAACAGGCCATTAAAGAACTGGTTTAATTTAACTATATCTCTACATAGCATCACGCAATGCCTTCGACCCTTTTCCAGAATTGAAATCATGGAAGATGCTCTGGAGAATATAAAGCACAGATATCGCATTAACAATTTGGCGTATCAAACCCCTACTGGGGTCATGGAACTACAGGCAGTGTGCGATAGTGTCACAGAGATCTTCGAAGAAAAGTTCAAGCTTACTGATGAAGACATACTCACTAGGTTACAGAATGGAATTGACCAGCTAGCCGCTTTGAACAGAGAATGTCATGACAAATATAAGGGTACGGAATAAACGTATATTGTAGATATAGTTACATAGCGTGCATCAAAAAGAATACTTTCTGTGTGGTTAAGACATCTCATGTGGGAGGGAATAGTTCATAAGTGGGTGGAAATACAGAGTTTGGGCTATACATGTAGGGATACTCACCCCTTCTTTATAAGTTACGCCTACCTTTTACGAGCGTTGGAATCGACTTCCCAGAAACTAAATCTCTGGGTAACCATACACGTTAACTCGTATATATTTCTAAATTTATTTGATTGGGTCTCTACCTGCTTATGGCAGCGACAGCTCACAGTCAAATTAGGTTTAAAATATTCAACAGACTGTTTATTAAATTATAAATTCGTCAAAAACATACAATGCTTAAACTCGTGACGATATTCGTGATAGAGCTATGTCATTATGATTATCACCTCAGCTAAGTGATGCAATGGACCGTTCCGGTGTTAGCTATGCCCCGCCCATCTCTAGCTAAGCGCCACCCACACCTCACTCGTGTAGGGTCGATCTATCTCCAAAAGCTACACAGGTAAGCTGTTGAATATTTTGAAACTAATTTCAAAGGCAGCAATAGCGCCCAGCCAAATTAGTTTCAAAATATTCAACAGCATGTTTATTAAATAGCCAAAAAATTACAATGACACAGTTTATACAACGTGTCAGACTCTGATATTTGATGACGGTCTATATGAAACCATGTGTGACGTAATGATTGTGACGTCATTGTACACGCGCTGGGCCGATTATGACGTCAAACGATGGATGCTCTAGAAAGGTGAATTGATTATGACGTTAGATACTATATATGAGAATAATTTCAGTCACGTAAACATTTTCCCTTTGGAACGCAAAGCAGCTAAAGGCTCTCAAGGAAATATTACTCACTAACTATGCCCCGCCCATACTATAGTATTCAACAGAATGTGTATTAACTTGTAAATTCATCAAAGAAATACAATTCGTACACGTGACGGGAAAC
The DNA here is from genome assembly GCA_034401795.1 of Chaetoderma sp. LZ-2023a. Classification (NCBI taxonomy): domain Eukaryota; kingdom Metazoa; phylum Mollusca; class Caudofoveata; order Chaetodermatida; family Chaetodermatidae; genus Chaetoderma; species Chaetoderma sp. LZ-2023a. The sequence goes on from CM067375.1 coordinate 65,711,745, forward strand.
GTCACGGAGTTATACTTCGTCATAATGATTGTGACGTCAGCATACACGTGACATAATTGATTATGGCATCACATACTTGAGTAGCAGATCTGATCCCTACATTCGACGCATTGGCGCAGACCGCTGATTGGCCTGTACAAATAGCGTCTGACCGCTGATATTAATATTTGTGCGCGGGTTGTCCTCTTTGCCTGTCATGCCGATGTGAATTCAGTTAGGTTATTATGTATTTTAAATAGTTATAAGTTATAGTTGATTTCAGTTTGGAAATCTAATGTTGTGCACACGTGGTTATTATTACGTAGATGCTGTTTACACGTGTCATCTCATTACAGTTGAGAATTAGGTCGAGGTTCAATGATTGAACATTTTACCATTCTAAAATGTGTGCTAACGTCATGGGAAGTTTTCTTAAGCAGGCATTACGTAGCTTTGCAGAGATTCTCAATTGTACGTGGTACTGTTGACAAATGTGTCGCCAGTACAACTCACATTAATTTTGTTGCTGCTAGTCTCCGAATGGGTAGGACACTGGTGCGGTGTGAACGTTAGCTTTGCTCCACGAATGTGAAGCTGTGATGTCGCGAGGAGGCCGTCATATCGGCTTTCAATAATGTAACTCTAAGCTGCGAGAGAACCTCTGGGTCTGCCCGTCTGTCGTCTTCGTAGCAATTAGTATGTGTACAATATCCTATTTATTCTGCATTAATATTACTCAGAACCGTTGGATAACCCATACCCCGCCAATCTCTAGCTAACCCCCACCCACACTCCCGCTTGTGTTGGGATCGATCGATCTCTGAACTCCCTCTCTATCAATTCCTAGAAAACTATGCAGATAAGCTGTTGAATATTTTGAAGCTATTTCGACTATAAGCTGTTGCTACTTTTATTAAATAGCAAAGACATACAACGCGCACACCGTGTCGGACTATTACGCGTTAAAGACGGACTATTTCGAATCATTCTTGACCTGATGGTCATGACGTCAGCATGCGCGACGCTGAGTTGTTTATTTCGTCATATAATGGATGGATACACTTGGAAAGGTCAATTCACAATAGCTGCCCTTGTAAAGAGTGCTGTGAGCTCAGTTACCGCGTCGTTGACGCATGTGTAGGCACCTACACGTGCAGCTGATTCGCCATAATAAAATAATAGGGTTTTTCTTATCTACAATCATGTTGCTAAATCTATAAACTCAATCATGGAATACTGGCCGATGACAGATGAAGCTTAACAATCAGTGAATGTGTGTATCTGTCATCATATGGGCTACCAGATAGAAATGCAAGCTAGCTTAACAGACCGACGACGACATATTTACAGTTATCACACGCCACTCAACAGGCCACGCTTTTTAAATAACATAAGTTACTCTCTGGTTCGCCCAGCGGCTTAATATTAATATAATCCTCAAATGTATTTTTATTTCAGAGTGGGCCTCAAATGATGAATGGGTAGAGGCGTGTTGCTGGTTTCTGTTCAAACGACCGCGAGCATTTAAAGCGAAGTGGACTGGATGGCTGGGCGCTGTGTTTGATGTACTAGACCAGGACCAAGATGGCTACATAAACGAGGACGAGTTCTCGTTCTTTTATCAATCGACGTGCAGAGGAGCTGATAAAGCTTGGATAACCCGGGCGTTTAGGTGTATAGATTTGAGTAATTCAGGCCAGGTATCTAGAAAGCAGTATGTTAGAGCTTATGTTAGATATTTCACAGATCCTGATATAACATATGAGGATCTACCTTTGTACTGAGCACCAATTTTGTATTGAAACTTGTCATGTATATATTACAAAATGCATAATTTACCCAATAATAATTACTCTCAAGTATACATAATCTGAACACATTCCTTCCGAATTGTGCACCACACTAATAATACGTATACAATATTAAAGTTTACCAACATGATTATCGTGAGCAACCTCTTAACAGTCATTTTAAGGACATATTCCAATGATAAAATACCACATTTTCCAAGGTCATAATGACATAATTTACGTTACTCTCCTAGTGTTGTCAAACATCTGATTGAAGCTATAACTATCTAATTCCTTACTAACTTTGCCGAATATCTTTGTATCATCTATAAACCGGGGTCAGTGTTACTGTACTTTATTTTGCATGTCATATCTGAATACGACGAATAAAATTGGTTTTATAGCACGTCGTTCTGGATTTCTACGTCTGCCATTTAACTGTCGCGCCATTGACTATCACTCTGTATTTCTGCTCAACCAGGAAGACTGTTATCTAATTTAAAACTAGGCATCTAAGTCCATACGACTCCCATTTCTTTATCGGTCGTTGATGCTGTACACTGGCAAATAATTTTTTTATAATCCATGCAAAACATTCAATATTACAAAGGTTAAGAGCTCTATGGACAAATTATAGAAAAGCTCCACAATTTATATGATTACTATGTGGAATTCGTGGGTGTATATATCCAAACTGCAAACAAAAGCAGAGGTCTTTATAGAACATTGTCCCGCTCGTACGGCAAATTGTTATCCACTCCAACTCACACTAGAAATAGAACCTGCTCAATAATCCAACTATGGCCTACAATGTCGTAGTGTTAAGTAGATCCCACGGACATACAAGCACGGTATCCTCTTGATGTGTCATCAACGATCCAATATGAAAGGGCCAGCCAGGAGAAGTTGTGAAGTACCAACTTTCGAGCCTTTGAAACACTGCATCACCCGTGCGCAAGAGAGTTCGACATGTGAGAAAAGGAATTCCTCGCGATGGCGAGAGGTGCTTCAGTGCAAAACAGTAGAACTCCCAGTAGGTTCGTGTTTCAAGACCACAATTCTGTCAAATTGTATTAGGCCTGCATGTGCTGCTGAAGAAGAATGGATTCTACATCAGGGAATGGGTGTTTCCTTAACAATTTTATCGATGAAAGTTCGTTTATCACGCTTGCAGTGCAGCCATATAGGAAAATACTTGATTATTTTGAAATTAAATTGTCTGGAATCAGTTACTGCCTAGTGCAACAACTACTTAGGTGCATGGTAACTTGAAAATATCCAACACCCTGGGAAGACTCGCAGGACGGCAGGCTTCTAGTTAATGGAACATTTCTTTGGCCCAATCAAATCTACATTCTCAGTAAATGCTTCATCCGCCTAGGATCTATTTGTTATTCATACAAAAAAGATATGTGCAAGCTGCATATTTTGAGATTGTTGATCTCCCACGTCTACCTCATTGGAGCATCCATTATCCGATCGAATACTTATATAATGATCCATTAGATGTTTCTTGATAGGATTACATGAAGACTACGCGATTGGATCTTTCCAAGTCTATCCCCCGATCATATGACCTCATATGACGTCATAATTAACTAAGTGACGTATTCGCTGGTGTCATAATCATTCCGGCATGAATGATTCGAAATAGTCCGTCTTTAGTGCTTAATAGTCTGACACGGGCGAATTGTATGTCTTTACCATTTAATAAATATATTGTTGACAATCTTTAGACTAATTTGACTCAGTGCTGTTGCTGCCATAGGCAGCAATAGCACCCAGTTAAACTAGTCTCACAATAATTAACAGCTTACCAGCATAGTCGTCTGCAAATTAATAGGCAGGGTGTTCAGGGATCGGTCGATCCCAACACGAGCAAGGTGTATGTGGAGCTTAGATACAGAAGGTGGGTGGGAGCATAGAGACTATTGGTAAAACCTAGGTACCCTACCAGAAACGTAATGAAGGGGCCCGATCTCTCACTCGTGTGTCTGGTGTCATAATCAACAAAGTGAACCTGTTGGCTGTCCGTCACGAGAGGCAAAAGATTGGACAGTGACAGTCAGGATAGAATGTTTTAGTGAGTTTACAATTTAATAAACGTTGGGTTGAATACTTTGAAACAAATTCGAGTGGGAGCTGTAGTGAACAGGCGTCCCCAGTAAAATTAGTTTTAAAATATTCAACAGCTTACCCTAGCTGTATAATTAGCTTGTAATCGTGATTCTGTGAATGCAGGGCTCAAAGTGTTAAATTGATTCAAACGGGCATGCAAGGTGGGCTAGAAAAGGGGCTATATAAGGAATGGGTCTCCGATTTATGGTCGCTACCGACCTTTCCAGTTTTATCTGTGTCCCACCCGTCTCGAGCTAAGCTTCATCCGCACCTACCTCAGCAACAGCGCCCATTTAAATAAGTTTCAAAATAGTCAGCAGAATGTTTATTATATAGTGAGATACAATTAGTAAAACAAGACGTAGTCCGTCTTTAATTAAGAATTCCTGACGTACTTATATACGTCATTCATGCCATCATTGATTATGACGTGATCCTCAATGCCACGTAGTTGAGTATGCCGTCATATGATGGTTGGATAAACTGGAAGGTTCCATTGCGGTATTCTTTCTCAGTGCAGGAACAATATTCAAGGTTCAAAGTACGTAAATTGATAGCAGAATGCGCTCAAAGTGGGAGGAGCCTAAGCTAGAACCGTGATGGCCATAGCTAGAAATGGGTCACTCTATAACTTCAATCAGAGTACATTCTGTGTAATCTTACAAGCCAGTGTTTATTATTACGTTCTGTCAAATCGGATTACATTTTGATTTCTGATCATCGAGATATGCACATTGTGCTGGACCAATTACCAAATCTTTTTACTGCACATTACCCCAATTCATTTCACACCAAAACTGTTGAAATAGAGCCAGGATTAATTTCCCCAAACACTTAAAATAAAAAGGCTTTGTTCATGAAGAATGAGGATGGGTATGTGAGTGACCAACTACAAGAATCTGCCATATTTATGTACCTTAATTCCTCCAAAAGACAGAACAATGCGGCATATTCTACGGTAAACTATCAGGCAATTTTCGCCTCACGTCAGAGGTTTTACTCTGCGTCGGTGGTATCTTAACGAAACGTGACACATATCCAATTCAATTCAATTCAATTTATTACTCCCAGACTTTATACAAAGTATGTGGGGAACATATTTACATTCATATAGATATATACTAGTGGTGTACAAGTGTACACGTTTATAGTAGATTTTTTTTGGGGTTCAGCAATAACAGTACTTCTGCTAGTAGTAGTAGTAGTAGTAGTAGTAGTAGTAGTAGTAGTAGTAGTAGTAGTAGTCGTCGTCGTCGTCGTCGTCGTCGTCGTCGCCGTCGTCGTCGTCGTCGTCGTTATCGTTATCGTTGTTGTTGTTGTTGTTGTTGTTGTTGTTGTTATTCAGTACTATGTCAGGGATAAGTACACATTTTAGAGTGTCATAACTATTGCGACTAGTGTCTCTGATCTCATTGTATAGCACACCTCGGCATACAAAATGAGAAAGATTATTCTATTTCTGCCCACAGTGCGCTATAACCTTTGCAGCAAATTGGCATAGGTTTTTTAGCAATGTCAAGTTGGGAGTCGACAATAGCATTTCAAATGTATAGTAGTTTGGTCGTGTAGAGTAATAAGCAGGTATCAATAATTTACGGGATTCTTAAAAAAATTGACATAGAAACAAGTAATGGTATTCGTCACCAATATCATTATTATTGCACAATGGACATGTTCTGTTGATTTTTGCTATTCCTGTCCAGCGGTCTGTTTCAATTGGTAAGCGGTGATTGGCAGTCCTAAGTTTCGTAAGAGTTCTTCTGATAGCTTCATTTAATTTTAATAATTATGGCTCCGAACATATTCCAATGGCATCGTTCGTGGCGTGCAGTTTCTAATTCATTGCACCGTAAATAACCAGAAAAAGTATTACAGCTATGGGTGCCTATCCGACGTTAAGCCCTCTTGTGTCAAAATGTGGTTTATAAAACCGGCCAATACTTTCTCTGCAGTTGTCTTGAGAGCTGTCTATTTGCAGGATAAGAGAAGACTATTTTTGAAAATTTACCAGTGGAATAACTGGCTCGGTAATGGACATGGACCAAATAAAAATTTAGATTTTCTTGACAATTAACCCTTTACTCGTCAAGCTGGGCAAAAACACCTCTTAAAACCGATTTTCCTAAATTCCAGTTATAAACACAAATTTGTATTTGCTTGAAAACTATTGACAAATTAACGGCTTAATTGATAACGGTCGCCTTTTGAGTGCTTTGAGGCGCGGTTGACAACCAGGGGTGGTGGTGGGGTGGGGGTGGGGTGAGGTGGGGGGCGTAGTTAATGTTCAACTACTTTTGTGCATCTGTGATTCTCATAAAGATCCTTTGCCCCCAGAAATACAGATTGGTACCCCATACGTAGTGGCAGTGGGTCTCATGTGACCCCCGAAAATCGTGTATGATTGTGTAATACTAAATATGCGTATAGGTTTTTGCACAAACTTCCTAGAAAATCTAGCATTGGACCACCATAATTACAGAATCCATTTCCTCACTCAATCATATGACGTCATTATTAACCATGTGACGTGTATGCTTGCCTCGTAATCGTGACGCCGTGTATGAGTCGATATAGTCAGTTTTTAACGCATAATAGTCCGACACGTACGAATTGTATGTCTTTGCTATTTAATAAACATGCCTTGAGTGTGTTTAAACTAATTTGACTGGGCGCTGTTGCCGCCATAGGCAGCAACAGCACCCAGTCAAATTAGTTTCAAAATATTTAACAATGTACCTGTATAGTTTTCTCGAAATTGATAGTCATGGAGTTCTGGAATCGATCGATCCCAACACAGACAAGTGTGGTTGGAGCTTAGATAGAGAATAGCGGGGCATAGGTAAAACTCGAAAGGTCCATTGATAGTTGTATTTCCATGTTACATGAAATGTTTAGTATGGATCAGAAATACGGCTTCCGGATTTTAGTGCTCAGGTTTGTTCAGGAAAATGGCAATTTTCACAAATAAATGTGCATCTGCAGGAGAGGAGATTATATTTGAAAATGTACTGCTGAAATGATTGGCATGGTAATCGAGTCATTCCAGTTTTACATTTTCAGCCTTCTCATGCTCTGCGAATGGACATTTCACAAGATCGCTGCAAAAGGCATTTTAGTCGGCCTGTCGTTTAATGGACTAATTAATGTGCCCGTATTGATTAAAGGTGCATATTCACACCAAAATGCTTGAAAATAAAATTGTTAAAATTGTACAACATTAGAGGCTTAAATTATGTGGCTAGATGTAAAGAAACGAACTAAAATTAAAAATATGATGATTAATTTACGTATAAATTAATATAATTTATACATGATTTTATCATCATATCTTAACATTTATTTGGTCTCCGTACATCTAGCCACACGCTTTAAGGCTGTAAATGTATATAATCTTACCAATTTTATTTTCACACATTTTGCTGTGAATATGAACCTTTAAGCTAAAATAACCACGCACATATTCTGCTAGTACATAATTATGAACTGGCACGGAATGTACGTAAAGCCTATACCCACGCAAACAGGCATACAGCTGCACATACGCACACGCATATTCCTCTCTCTCTCTCTCTCTCTCTTTATATTGTGCTCACTAATTGGTGGCATGGTTAGTGTCGTATTGCAGAGAGGTGCTATTGTATATATGTCAGCAGGAGATATCTGACGCGCAGTTTGTAATTTTACCGCCGGTGCTTACTCATTACAACACCTGTACAATTACAATAAGTCACCTTTCCAGTTTTAGCCATGCCCCGCCCATCTCTAACTAAGCGCCAGCCACACCTCGCTCGTGTTGGGCTCGATCGAGCTCTCAACTCTATGACCATCAATTTCCAGCAAATTAGATTAAAAATATTCAACAGCATTTTCATTAAATAGTAGCGGCATGCAGTTCGTACAACGTGTCGGACTATTACGAGTTAAAGACGGGCCACATAGAATCATTTATGGCGTACTTATTATGACGTCATCCTGTAGCCACTTAGCTGATTATGACATCATATGGCCTCAGATGATGGATGAATACTCTGAAAGGTGAATTACGTGATGCCGGATGATATTTACCATTTGAACGCGTTTGGTCAAGTGTGAACAGGAATACACCGCGTTAGATTTACTATATTCAATATTCTGAAGGTAATTTGACAGTGACCTTGATGTTTAATACCGACCAATTAGCTTCATACTATTCAGAGCTTGCCTGTGTGATTGTCTTGAATTGCGATGCTGGAACATTCGAGTTCAACGGATTAAACGGAGAAGTGGCTATTTGGAGGCACAATACAGATGGAAGATGTATCAGTAC
>CM067375.1:65722437-65747437 GCA_034401795.1 Chaetoderma sp. LZ-2023a
TTTCTAATGGCATTGACTAATAGTATAAAAGAACTTCGTACTAATAAAGCGCACAACTTTAATATAGCTTTATGTGATAACTTGTCGATGCCCATTATTGGTTAACAACGCTTGATATTCAGACAGTGCAACGGTAGATGGATACTTAATGCGTCAATTTCCATGAATAATGTGTTACCAGACTGCCATTTGGTATTTGGGTATTTGTCAAACATTGGAGGGCGTATCTTCGAAGTTAACAAACATCGGCAACATGAAATAAGGCACAACATAATTTGAGTGTAAGAAATTGACTAAACAGACGTCTTCCGTTGTTGTTGGCCAATTCGTATAAGTCTGTCTGCTTTGTTGATAAATATGTCGGTGGTCCGTAGCCTGTTTGTCTGTCAGATTGGTTGACATTTCTGACAGAGAAGCTTTATCGCAACAATATACATATATGTTGCATTTGATATTAAATAAATAACTATGACACGCTATCATTGCGACATGGGTGGTTTTAATCAGATATGTGGAAGATTTCAAGGATCCATCGACAGTCTTACCGACAGAGCAACTGTCTTATGCTAGGAATTAATGTTATTTTCTCTGTCGGGCATGCAACGGGCCATCAAGCCTGTCTTAGGCAGGCATCCTAAGGATGACCTGAAAGCGGGCTCTTAATAGACGTTAGTTAACACAAAACTATATGTTGATACTAAAGAACGATTGTGCTACTGGTGGTAATGCTGACATCTGTGTTAATGCATCGCCGTTATGTAGTGATAATGGAGATATCCATTTTACCTGGGTGGAGACAATTTTTAAATAAGCTTAGCTAAGGCTGCGCGGTTTGGCATAATGTCAAACTGGTGACGATGCCAATTTTCAAACCGCTTTGAACCGTATATCGGTTTTATGGGGTGGGTGGTGCTACTGACGAACTCACATGAAGTCACATGAATCCGCTGCTGACAGAAAGCACCAAATCGCCCCTGGCGTCAGTTCTGGGCTGCATATACTGGATGGCTGATTCAGTTGTAGGTTGTCATCACATTCATGATGTGTTAGTAATTCTTTAAAGAAAGTGGGATGAAAGATTGGATCAGATTCAAAGTTGAATAGCAGTGGGTGTTTATTCCATAGTTTGTCTAATCTGGATTTAAAGGAGTTAATAAAAGGTGCACTGATAATGTGTTCGGGTAGTTTGTTCCATTGTTCTGTGCAGCGCAATGGAAATGAAAACTGTCTGATATTTAACCTAGCTCTGATTTTCTGAATTTTTAGGATATGACCTCTTGTAATACTGTTATTGTCAACAAGATTGATAAGGTTTGATGGAGGTTGATCATATTTGTTGTGAAGTATTTTATATATCTCAATCATATCACCTCTCAGTCTTCGGAATGTGAGAGTTGGTAAGTTGAGTTCTTTTAGTCTTTCGTTGTATCGTAGGTTACGTACACCTGGGATAAGTTTTGTGGCACGCCTTTGAACATTTTCAATCGCATTTACATGTTTTTCTGAAAGGCGCCCAGACTACATTTGCATATTCGATATGAGGCTTGACAAGGGATTTAAAGAAGTGCTTAAAGTCGCCGTTATCTATGTAGTTAAACGTGCGTCTAATTAGTCCCATGATTTGATTGGCTTTGTTTATTTTTTTCATTTATGTGTTGGTTGAAACTTAATTTGTCATCAATTACGACCCCAATGTCTTTTTCAGTGGGGCTCTAGATTATGGTGGTTAGAGTCCATTGTGTAGACATGGAGAACTGTGGTTCTTGAAGAAATTCTCATGCGTTTACATTTGTCTGGATGGAGTTTTAGGAGTGAGTTTTCTGTCCACAGGCACATAGAGTATATATCTTGCTGCAGCGTATCATAATCTGGTTGATTAAGAATTGATTTGAATAGTTTTTTATCATCCGCAAACAAGAATATTTCTGACCCACACTTAATTGCATCAGGTAAATCATGTATATACAATATAAAGAGAAGTGGGCCATGGACTGACTGAGCCTTGCGGTATGCCGCTGGCCACATTTAGTGAATTGGAATATGTTCCATTAATGACGACCTGTTGCTTCCTCCTGATTAGAAATGATTGGATCCATTTTAACAGTTTTACGTCAATGCCATGTGCGATTATTATTTTAAATATACGTTTGTGAGGGACTTTATCAAATGCTTTCATAAAGTCACAGTAGATGGCATCGACAACGACTCCATTATCCAATGCCTCCAACCATTTTTGTAGTACTGTTAATAGCTGAAGCACAGTAGACCGGTCACTTATAAATCCAAACTGGTTATCTGACAGCACACAGTTGTTGGTTAGGTGTTTCATAATTGAGTCTTTAACAACTGATTCCATTACTTTGCACACCACTGAAGTGAGACTGATAGGGCTGTGGTAGTTATCAGGCTTTCGTTTGTCACCATTTTTTAAAGATAGCAGAGTATTAGCATTAGCCCAACTTTCTGGTATTTTGCCTAAATCTAATGATGCATTAAAGAGAGTGGAGAATGGGTTACTAAGAACATTACGTAACTCATATAATAATCTGGGGTGGATTTTGTCAGGTCCTGGAGATTTAGAGGTTATAATTTTGGAGAGTTTATTGTTTACAATGTCAGGTGTGATGCGTACAGAGGGTATTTGATTCTGGTAAATCCTACTCGGGATTGATGGGCCTTCACCATCCGGTTCTATTGTATAGACAGATTGGAAATATTCTACTAAACCTTCTACTTTCTCATTGTCATCATTTGTAAATTTTATCTCTTCAGCGTTGCCAGGTACTTGTAAATCTGGGATTCCAGACCTCGCATTCGTCTTGGATTGGACATAATTGCAAAAGATTTCAGGGTTATTCTTGGCAGTTATGGAGATGTTCTTTTCGTATAGTTTCAGTGCCTTTCTGGTAGCCTGTCGGACCTGGTTTCTTGCCCGGCAGTATTCTTCATATGTGGTCTGATTATTGTTTTCTAAGTATTTTTTCCAGAGTCGCTTCTTTTTATTTATCTTAGATCTTGTCCTCCTATCGAGGAGAAATTTTTATTTTTCTCACCGGGATGTATATCTTCTCAGCTGCCATAAATTTTCTACAGATTATGTCATACATATGGTCAATGTCAGTACAACCTTCTAGTTGCTTCGTCCAGTTTATGTTCATCGATGCTGCCATAGTTTCGTAGTTACCTCTGTCATAGTATAATCTAGTTTTTAGTTTGGCATTGATGTCTCCATCTAGGTGGATACTTGTTTCAATTACAGAATGGTCGCTTTTACCAAGAGGTGCAGCATGGTGGGTATCATCTACTAGGTCGGGGTAAGTGGTGAATAATAGGTCTAAAATTGAGGGTTTGATGGATCAACGCCCTCGAGTTGGCTTGTTTATTATTTGTTCCATGAAGCAGCCACGTACTACTTCAATTAAATCATGTGTAAAGTCAGGGTTAAGACTGGTGTTATGACTAGTGAATGTATATGATGACCAATTGATGTGTGGCATATTGAAGTCACCTAATACAACTGTATATTAGTGACACACACTTCTTGAAATAGTTTAGAGAGAATTTGGGCTTCTATATACCGCCACCAATCTCAATGTTTCGAGCTCAGATCGGAGGCCATATATGATACATTCTTCGAACGTTTGGGCGGTGGTTACCAGTCTGTATGATAGGAATTTTTTTTATATATAAAAGGATGCCTCTGCTTTTAGTAGTAGTGATATTTGTTGCTTCAGTAATACAGCCATCCATAATGTAGTCTGATAAATTGGGTTGATTTTTGTAATTTTTAGGTTTAACCTCAGTGATGGCTATAACATGCGGGGATTTATCCTGAGTTAGATGCACGAGTTCAGTTTTCTTTTCTGGTGTGAACACATCAGCATTTTTATACAAGACTAAAATATTGTTTTCAGATCCGGTTTCTGTGTGAACTAACTTGTCAGGCATCTGTTCGTTTAGTTTATTAGTATTATGACCTAAGAAGGTGAGAAAGTTTTTACATTTTTATCTGTACAAACAGAAGCATCATGCGAAACTGTACAGTGCTTATCCTTTGCTAGTCTTTTGCCTTTATTTGGGTTTGGTGTTTTAATATTTGATTGGGAATCAGATTGGAACATATATTGGCCATCATCAGTGTATGTACGTTCATCTAGAAGTACAGAAAATACATTTTCAGTTAGTATGGCTGAATTTGTGTATAGTTTAAGTAGGCTATGGGAACTATTTACATTCATGTGTTGATACAGTGGATTGGTCTCTAGTTCTGCTAGGCTAGACACACTATTTACATTTATATATTTACAAACAGACTTGTCTGGGAAAAGTGTACAATAATTATCTTTTGTTAATTGTGATATGATGTACTCATCCTGTGTATCCTCCCATTGTAAGAATGTGGATCAGCGGGCTGGAAGTAGGCTGGATAAGTATGTGGATGGGTAGGTTTGCGTCTGTATTGTGAAAGATTTAGTGAGGAGATTAGCTAGGTCATTATATTCTGTTCTGGTGCCAATTACATTTGGATGAATATGGTCCCAGAACAAGTCCCTGATAACTTCACCACTTGGGTCGTTGAAGAGCTGAGAGTGGTCCACAAATGTTACGTTTAGGGTTTCAGAAAGGGTTGAGAGCATACAGTTGAATTGCAGTGTGAGGTTGTGGTGATACTCCTTCTGTGGCCGAGGCAAGGGAGATGAGACAAAGATGTGTATGTGGTGTGAAATAGCTCGGATATGTTGGATCAGGGTTGTATACTCTTCTATGATGTTTTCCGGGTTTCTGTTTGATATGGCATTGCTTCCGACATGGGTGACAATGGCATCATGACTGTTAGTAGAAAGGTGATTCTCTAACTGGTTATTCACATCAAGTACTCGTGCCCCTCGCAGTATCCGTATATTCATATTGAGGTGACTTGTAGACATATATCTGCCACTCAGTTCCCTGAGAGTAGAGCTGCCTACAACCAGAACTCTTTTTCTGGAGTCTTCTGTCTGTTCATGAGTATCTAACGAAGTGAGATATGACATGTTTGTAGTGATTAGTCTGCCATTGTGTGAAACGTTGGTCTGAGGTTTTTAGAGTTTGCCATGGAATTACTCCAGGAATTGTAGCTAGTAGCAGATGGATATGACAGTAACTGTGACGAGGCATTTGGTTGGGTATATCCTGAAGTTTGCTTGCGGAGAGCTGTATTTTGCGGTGATGTTGTCCTGCTGCCACCACTAGTTAATACTGATATTGACCTACTATCAGTTGGTGTGGCAGTGGCACTCTTGTTCGCATGGCTAGTTATTGTTCTGACTGGTTGCTGGTTTGTTGTAGTATGCCAGCTGACCTGATTATTGCATGTTGCATCACGATAGGAAGTAGTTGTCTGTGTGTGATCAGGTTGTAGATTTGACTGTAGGTAGTTTAATTTCTTTAGCATTGTTTCGAAATGAAGCTGCGTGTGCTTCATCTGTGTTGCTAGGTCTTGCAACATAGATGAGTGAGAGGTGGGTGCTGAGTAGAATATCATGCACTTTGTTATGTAAAACAGAGGTAGATGTGTCGGTGATGTGTAAATCATTGTGTTCTGCCGTGGTTCTGGTTATGGTATCATTGGTAGATATCGGGTTTGGGGCTGCAGTAGCAGTAGAGGAGGCTAGGGTTGTATCACATTCATATTCGTTGTTAGGTTGCTTATGGTCAACAGCAGTAGCAGCAGCTATGGTTGTGTCATTTTGATTTACAATGTTGATTGTTTGATTAGCGTCTACCCATTCTAGATATACTTCTATGTGTTTTGTTACAGCTGTGCAAGCACAGCAGGTGTATCTACGGCGTATACTGGTTTAGGCTTGAAAGCATGTATAATGGGAGTTTAGTACAAGCATAATTCTGCCAGTTTTTGCAGGTGGGACACATTAGCATGTACTTGTTATTTGGATTCTCACATGTACATAGAATGCGACCACTGGAAAAATCGCAATCTTGATTATCATCTGCTAGGTCTAGGTTAGGCGTGTCTACTAAAGTAATGTCATTAGGTGCAGGTTTTGGCGTGTTGTCTTGAGTGAATGCACCTGTTGGGGAAATAGTGATGGATAAGTTCGCCCTTTTTGGTGATGTTGTTTGGTTTTGAGTGCTAACTGGTGGGGGTCTTGGCTCTTCATTACTTGTGGCTACAGTGGAACAGGTGGCTGGTGTGGGTCTACTTGATGGGTGGCGTTTTTCACAACACTCATGATAAAGCATGTATTCACTTGGACTGTTTGATACATCTTTTCAAGGCCGTCATCACCGTAGCCAATGGCCATCTTGTGCAAATTTAGTTTGACATTTTATCTGTGTATACTTTTTTATATAAATACCATACACGGTATAGTAGACCACAAAAAGGATAGAGCCCTATTTGTTGGTAGAGATTCCGTAGTATTATGCCTTTGCCCTGCGGCGACTCAGGGAAGGCGGAGACATAGGGGGCCGGAAAGAAAGACAGCACATTTATACAGGTTGTTAGAATAGATATATAGGGGTGTACAAGTGCAACAAAATACACAAAACCCAACTAATAAATAAACATACAAAATAAAACGAGGGTTAGAACTCAAAATAAATGAATGAACAGACAAATCTGACTAACAAGGCTGAGCTTTAAGGTATTAACGTTTCAGTGAGTTGTCCTATATTGACTATGTCGCACAGGACGAAATCGAAAACAGGTCCTTTTGCATCAACATGTCTACATGGTAAGTGCAAGAATAAATTGTTAGCGTATATAGCTAATTAGATGTTATCACTACGCTAGCTGGCTTGCATATGTCTATACTCTATCAGCGTTTAGTGATGGCAATGGCCGTTGCTATAGGCAACGTCGTTACGATCGTGTACAGCGAAAGAAAATAGTGTTTTAGTGACATGTTGCACGGGCTGGAAACAGATTCGATATGATTAGTATTTGAATTGTTAGTCATAATTTCACAGACATAATTAGAAATAGCAGTCACTGTAAGTAATTTCACGAGTATTATTAGAAAGCACTAAAAATACATCTAGACATGTTCAATATTTAAGAACAAACCCCAAATTAATGGCTAGTTAACACGAAGAAAAAAATGAGTTGGGACAATTATTGCAGGCCTATGTAATATTTTTTCGATAAACATTTAGCAAGTATGTGTGTGATGTCTGGATATTTTGACCCAAAATACAACATTCATTTCTGATTACTCCAGTAATCGTTTGGGGGACTAACAATAATATATGTTTCATTTACAATCGATTAATTCTAATGCACGAGATCCGTCGTTTGTTTAATTATCCCGAAGCTAACATCGAAATATAAACCTTAGTTTTTATTAATCAGTTTAATAATGGGCTATTATTTTAGACTCTTTGTTGAAAACTGATGATGCCACGAACGCAACAACTTTCAATCAATTACTCTCATTTTAACATTCTGATGACAAGGGGTCGTCTAATTAAATCGTTTACATTGGTTAGACATCCCGGTAATGATGATGTTGGCCAGTTACAAGGGGGCGGGATGGGTGTGGTTAGACCATACGCCTATTGAATTAAGCCTATTACCGGTATATAATTTGAACAGACAGCACTGGTCAAAGTGGTCGTAAACTTGTGATCTTAGCTTTAAAGACTTCTCTAAGCATGAGGTGGGTCACTTAGCTCTGTTGCGATAAACCCCTCGCTCCAAAATATGTCACCAATAAACATATTCATTTTGTATCTGAATTGCGACAATTTACAATTTTTGAAGAACTCACGGTGTGGACTACCTGTTTAGATTGACGGAAGGTTTGAACAATTAGTCTTAGATATAGGTAATCATGTGTTTTTACAGAATCATGATAACTGACTTATTCACACATCATCTATTAGCCTACACGCTGAACAAGCATCAATCACGTGTACAAGAATTGAAGAAAGATAACATTTTATACCCAATTAGATCGACAGCGAATACGAAAGACCAATAGAAGTCATGCATTTACAATTTTAAAAATAGTATTGTGTATGATTAAATATTTCGAAACTAATTTTACTGGGATTTGGTGCTACAAACAACCGCAGGATCTAGCAGTCACAATAGTTTCAAAACATTGGAAAAGATTGGAAACGTTGACTTTTGCACGTTCAAATGGGCCTGTGTTTAAATTCTTTAATGGACAAATTTGGTCAATAAAATTATAATTTTCTCATGGAAAATGTCAATTTGCAGACAAAAGAAGATTATTTTATTTTAATTTACCGATGGAATGTCTGGTTTCGTTATCTGGCCAGTAAACTCAGAGGTAAATAAAACATTTTAAAATAGACTTCTTTAGATCTGCAAATTGGAATTTCTCAAGACCGCTGCAGCGACCGACTTAGCAGCAATATGTATAATTTAAAAAAGGAATAATCAGTATTGGCTAAACCAAAAATTTAATCAAACTCGGTTTTTCGCTTTGAGCATGAATACGGCAGGTTTCAAACTGTCACCATACTGAAGCGGTTTACGATGTGAGATCGGTATATCGCGCAGCTCTAAGCTTAGTTCTTTTGTACATGTGATGGAATCGAGCTATATACTTGCATTCTGAATATTGAGAATCTCAATTTCCTGGTAAAGCGACATGAGTGCTATCGAATATATCGAGGCTTATTTGACTGTAACAGTGACGTCAGCTACCTAATAACCCTTTGAAATATAAGAAAATTAGCCTGGTGGCTTGTGTTAAGCAGCTAATCATAATACACTTGAGTCTCTTGTTGTCAATCTCTGAAAAGTTACATCGATATGTATTGACATGTATTGCAAAAATACTTACAGAATGCCTGTTATTAATAGTTTTATTATTTTTAGTGGCATTGGTATTATTAATGATAACCGTTGTTGATCTTGTACCGGAGGCAGTGCAATCGATAACGTGTATATGTAAAAACTAAAGTACATTTTATTGATTATTAGTATGTAGAATAGCAGCATACCGTCTTTTATAGTCTTGCCGAGAAAAAATCGAAGCTAAATCAATTTGACTCGTGACTCAATTCTGTTGTTAATAATTGACAATAAAATCTGTTAAAGCAAACCAACCGCTACCACCACCGCCACCCCCATCGATATCATGTCGATTAAGTATGCTGATTCTGATTATGATACATTGATCTACATTTGCATTGTTTTGATAGTCAAGCTGTACTAGTCTGGGAGCCCATTGGCATTTAATTAGACATTTGATTACAAAGGGTTTGATGCCAGAAATTTAGATAGGGGCCAGTGCCAGGAAAGAAATAGCTATTCTTAAGTTTCCGAATTGTTGAGTAAAGGAGGGGACGCCACACGACCACCACCACCACTCAAAATAAAATACCCGTTTTCATCCAAATTTGACGTACAAGATTAATTTGTTTCTGAATTGATTATGGTTTACATTGCACAGTTTTGTAACTTACGAATTTAACCGTAACGGTAACCGAGCCAGTCATTCCAGTGGTACATTTTCAAAAATACTCTTCTCTTGGCCTCTAAATGGACACATGCTAAGCAAACACTTACATCTTCTTTAACGTTCCCCATTTGATGGCCAAGCCGGCCAAAATTCCAGTGGAAAATTTATAAGTAGTACACATATAGGGCTGTCAAAACAGGGGTGGTAGGCGCCGCGGATCGAAGATAGGCGGCTACAGGATGGAGGTGTGCGCTAAGCCCCTGGCCATTCATGTCGCCAGTAATGTGGCGGGAGTCGCAGATCGCGGATCAGCGGCTACAAGGATGTGGGCTGTCAGAACAGAGGGTGGTGGGAGCAGCGGATCACGGATTGGCGGCTACAAGAGGGAGGTGGGCTGTCAGAACAGAGGGTGGTTTAACGGACAACAGTATGTCGGGTCACCCCTATCATGCACTACTCCTGAGAAGTGGGAACCATCCTCAGGGTTATGACCTTAAAACAAGCTCGACAATATGTAAACCCATGAGTGTGCAGGGTTAAAATGATACCAACTTCCTCCACAGGCAAGCGATCGGCAATCCGCGGCTCCTACCGCCCTCTCAATTCATGAGGCATAGGAATTTGATACATGGGCCACACAAATACATGTCAGAGTCGTATCGGCATGATGAAGTCGTCCATACGTGCTATTTAGAGACTCGTAGCCACAGGGACATCATGAGCGTGACCGTAAGAAGGCAGAGCTCTGTGAGGAAAACTAGGTTATATTGATCATCCTCCCTTACTGGGTAGCCAACAAACAGGCACTTATTGAGGGAGAGGTGCGGGATCTGACCTAATCAGACAAACACGTAGTCATGACCGGTGTCACATTGGCATGAGGGGATTACCCACAGGCTCTTCCAGCTGCCTTGGCAAATCTCACTTGGCAAACCACTAAAGTGCCTACAGTCTGTACCATGGCAGATTCTGGCATGTTCACAGGTGACACAGAGGATCTGGTGCTGCCTCGGTTGCAGACAACCACGTCCGGACCTCTCTACACCATAGAAGTGGCGGACAGACTCAATTTCCCCACGTGGGTGAAATTTGTCATAAATATTTTTTCCGTAAATGGGCACGGAAGAGATTGTACCTAGGCTCGTGGAGGAAGTGGGCCTACTTGGCATCTAATATTATGGCTGTCTGTGAGGCAGCCACCACAGGTATGAGCAGTAGTATAACCAACATTCCTATACATGGAGTGTTAACCTAAACAAGGTGAACCCCTCGAGAAATATCTGTGTCAGATCGAGCCCTGTGCCAGCCTCGATGCTGATCTTCATCCCGTCAGGGGCGGGTCACAGCGGCTTCACTTTACCACCAGCTAGAAGCCACAGCTCTAGCACCATGCGTGTTTTCTGCGGATTTGTGAGCCCGATACCCTCGAAGAGTTTTCCAGAGCCCTTTGGAGGAATGTGAAACACCCTCAACCCGTAAGACACCCTCCTGAATATTGATAGCCTCCTCTGGTCCATCAAATGGACGACGCAGCAGGAGCTTTCCACCTATGACCCCAACCGTACCACCTATACCAATTAGGGTTGTACCCTCTCATATATATGTTAGAAAGGACGATCCATGGTTGAGCAGCTTTCACACCTTACCATCTCTCTTCACTGATCTATCAGTGGGTGGATGATGAACATCTTCGGAAAGCCGTAGCAAAACACGATCTTGTTACGATCCATGTTGTGACCCAGATGCTCCTTGCAAATATGGGCTCCATTGTTTAAACGGAGTGTATAGCCATGCCGATTGTCCAATTGCTACTCCAAAATAGGGCGAATGTCATCAGACCATCTCTAGTTGGCAAACGTGTGGTTTAGTATCGCATAGAATGGGTTCTCTTCAAGGTAGCTCAGCATTTCAAATTGTCCGACAGATACTCCCGATCCATTTGGAATCCCTTAGTATGCAGGAGCTGCTCAACGATACTGCCACCAATAATGCGGTATTCAACGAAACAGATCTGTCCCTTACCAAATCCTAGGTAGAGCGTCATGGCTGTCAGCTCCTCTGTTACCTCAGTGTTAGAGAGATGAGCGAGCTCATCTGCTGACTTCTTCTTGTAGCCCTTCATTTCGGTATGGAAGACGTCATAGTACTTAGTGCTTAGTACTAGCTGGTCCAAGGTTTAAGCCACTATGTATGGTGCTAATGGATATTCCCGAGTACGAATCTAATCAGCTGCCAGATGGAGACTGGGTAGATCTGCTTAGCTCTCTCGAGGTAGAACATACACGTTTAACCGCATTGTATACTCAGCGCTTAAATGATGACGTCAATGTTACAGTCTCCAGAAGGTGGAGAAGTTTCGCAAACGCAAGCCACTGCAGCTACTGACATAGGCTAAGCCCCTGACCATTCATGTTGCCAGTAACGTCACCGCGAATGTGGCCATGGTAAAGATGACGGGTGGTAATGAGGGTTTCCTGCTGCTGGAGCTGCTGTCCTCGCTACAGTTGTTGACCACTGTCTAGGAATAACACATCCCATCCAAAAGATCGCCATCGGTGGCGCCTCCTATCATAGGCGAGCATAGATCATAGGCGAACGCATCCCTCTAATGGAAGCCCCTGTTCTCTGGCTATCAGTGAGTGCTATGGCCGAGATCATCGTGGCCTATGTCTAACTTTAAGACGGGGCTATAGACCGTGGAAGCTTGGCAGGTCCATGAGACAACAGTAGCCTATGAGGCATAGCATGCTATACCAGAGTCGGTAGCGCATAATCGAACACACACACTGAGGATGTCCAACATCCAGCAATAGTGGTTAGCTCACAAGGCATGCCCCTGCGCAGAGGGCCTACTGCCAGTGTTCAAGTAGATGGCATACATCATTTGCTTCTCTTGACTGCATATCCATTTTCACATGAGTTTTATCCTCACCGTAGCTGACACGGTTGTCTAGTTGTCTCTCTCTTTAGCACCAAGTTTCACCAGCTGATGAGAAGCTCCATTGTCGTGTATTCCACACTGAGCCGACACCCATTGCAGTACTACTCGTCTCCTGTGAAGTGTTGGAACATCTTGCAGTCTTTTCATGAGACTAGGAA
The DNA here is from genome assembly GCA_034401795.1 of Chaetoderma sp. LZ-2023a. Taxonomy (NCBI): domain Eukaryota; kingdom Metazoa; phylum Mollusca; class Caudofoveata; order Chaetodermatida; family Chaetodermatidae; genus Chaetoderma; species Chaetoderma sp. LZ-2023a. Next base: position 65,734,977 of record CM067375.1, read on the forward strand.
GCGTGTCTGAAACTATGATATAATGGCGTGCAGGACTGACAGCGAGTCTGGGATGAAAACGGCCTAGAGGAGAGTCGCTGTCTGAGTCTAGGTCCAGGGTTGGAATTTTGCTGCGTAGCTCGATCAGTATTTACCCGCTGGCACACTTGCTATTGTCATCGTGATGTGTGTAATTCGTCATCACTACTAGGGAATTAGTACACGTTTTGCATCTCAAAGATATAGATCGATTAAAAGTATTAATGCATGATACGGCACGTGCCTGTTGCCATTTGACTTGTTCTTACGTATGGAATGTTGATAAAAGTGGTTCTTAGGCAACGGATAGGGGTACTCGGTTACATTGGCTATCTTTTAGACCCTTTAAACTTAATTTTCCACTCGTGCTTTAAATGGTAATTAACCCCACTTGTGGCAATAGCGCCGCAAAGCGCTAAAAAAACTACTTATATCAATTAATCGTTTTAATGGTCAACATTTTAAAAGTAATTTAGATTTTTAGAAGTGTTTTTATCAATTTACCACTGGAATTTTGGCCAGCTTGACAATTAAAGGGGTACCGTTAAAGACAATTTTAAAGTTTTTACTTTTCCAGTGTCCATTTGAAGGCCAAGAGAAGGGTATTTTTGAAAATGTACAACTGGAATGACTGGCTCGGGACAGTCATTCCAGTGGTAAATATTCAAAGATACTTTAGTCTTGGCCGGCGAATAGACATACCTCAAGACGACTAGGGAGCTGGTTTTGGTTGGTTTGTACTAGAAGGTTTGAGGTTTAAGGGGTTAAGTTGACACAGTAGGGGTCAACGTGCTTTCTTAAACAAACTATAACTGATAAATTGTGTATTTACGAAAGGGATTTTGGTTCTTGGCAACTTAGGCTACATTGTAACCTGAATTTCAAACTTGTATTTAAAAGTCTAATTGAAAGTGTTAATTAACCGTAATTCACAAATTCCGTAATTAACTTTTTGATTCACAAGTTACAAAATTGTGCAAAGTTCGTGGCCACATTTAATTCGGAAAAAATTAAGATTGTACAATAAGTTGTCATTAAAGTGTGTATGATACATCTGGTACAACTTTGCATAGATAGATCAAACATGTGTCAATATTTCATAAAGTACACACCGATTCGCTTGTAACGTTCTCTTTTAGTAACAAACACGACCTTTGTTCAATATCTTACAGCCTGTCAACAACACGATTCCCAACTCAAAATGTATCACCTGTATGGGACGTAATCAAGCTAATGTATCTGCTCAAACGGTTCTTTTAAAACGATATTTATCAATTTCAGTAAAAACCAGCTAGCTTTGTGGGATTTTCCAAAACCTCTTTGAATTTAGAGGAAATCAGTCTGTTTAAATAAAAGTAAACATGTACGGGCGTATTCACCAGGAAAAACTGCACTAGAACCGATTACAAATATCGCGTGTACTAAATGTAATTCCGCGACACTGCTTTCGAGGGCTTCCTTATTTACTATTGATTCCTATTAGCCTAGTCGGTGAGGGGTGTGAACCGTGACAAAATTCCCACCTAAGGTTTTGTGGTGTCATTCGAAGCAGACATTAATCCTGAATCGTATACTACGTCCAAACAATCATTTTCTTCATCAACACTGACCTCGACACCCTGCACATGCGATTGCACATTTCAATCCATTTTTGTTGCATAAGCATTGCTTGGTGCCACATTGTTACTTTGAATGTGCAACGAATGAAACTGAGTGCCTGCGATGGAGCAGCTTCAAGATCTGTCATTATCGGGCATAAAGACCCATTTTCCTCTTTCCATCCCCAATCATTGTGGTCCTGGTCATCGTTACGAAGAGGTGGCCATCTGACAACCTGGAGGTGAACGCGCCTGCTGTGGAAGTAAGCTGCACGCTCAGTTGGTGGCAGTCGTTGTGGCTCTATATAACTTCCCTTCACAACCATCTGCATATATCGGGCATATCTCAGGTAAGTAAGCATGCCCTTCTCAGTGCCACCATACAGGCAACGGAATAGGATAATTCCTGAACAGCCAACTTGTTCCTGTGATGTGTCACAACTCCCGATTATTTCAGACAAATCCGGTACCTTTTTGGACTAGACATTACCTTCAGAAGAGCCGTCCTACCACGGCCAAATGTGGCAGAAGTTGCATCGCACGCACTCCAGGCATGACTTATAAGAATACGCGTTCGTATCTTTGCTGGAACGACATTAGAAGCTTCCTTGAGACTGTACAATTGCCAACGTGTTGAGCGTTTCACTTCCTTCTTCAAGAAAATGTCTGCCAATCAATCGTCCCAGTGATACAGCAACACCGTGAAGATGTCAGTGTCCTCAGCAACAACTATAACTGGCTGACTACCTCTAGCATAGTCAAGTTCCCTTGATACTATCAGTGTATCTGCATCTTCCTACTTATCTTCGTGCTATGGGCCAGCGATTGAAGATGACTTGACAGAAGGCTAATTAACTGGGTCTTGTTTTGTTTATTCGAGAGGAATGCCTCCTGGTCAGTATGAGCCTTCGCTATGATGTCCACCAATACATCAGCAGAGATCTTGCCTATTTGCCATCGAACATGTTCATGGTCCTTGGGTGAAAGAACATGCTCATATCCATCAAACACAATGCAACTCATTCTGTACGTGTGTTCAACATATGAACTGTACTGTTCAAGCACCTGAGCATGTGTTGTATTTGTTGGCCATCTTATATAATGTAGAAGCCAGCCCTCATCTACCACAGGCATGTTGTGCGTTGGTAATGGGGACTTAATCTCGTCGATGTTTGTCAGCGCAATCTGTATTTTTCTTGCCAGTTCTAATTTATCCACCTTCCTTGTGGAAAAATCCTTGAATAACGAGGTAGTGACTGCCGTCATTTCGTGTCTAAAATAAGGAAGAATATCTTCATCTTCTCTTTGCGTAGGTGCAGTACATCGCATGAACAACACCGATGGATCAATTCGCACACTTCTATTCATCAATCTTGATTCCCGGTTTAAGGTCATCTAATGTGCATACCATCTGAGACCACTTCATGGATGCGTCATTTACAAATTTACCATCCATGGTCTCTTGTAACACTTTACCAACTTTCTCGGTCTCATCACAGTTGATACCATCGTCTTCCCATCCACTCAGGCCACTGCCCAGAGATCACAGTTGTGGGATATTGGCATCAAAGGGGTCATGCACTTGAAACAACTCCATAATTTTCCTCCTGCCTCGCAAATCGTGCTCACGTCTAGTTCTTCCTATGTCCATGTGTTAATCGCTCGTAAGGTGCCGCTTCCCAGTCAGACTTCACATGGCATCATGCACAGTAGCACGCACGTGCATAGTGTAGACCCACTGATGCATCATGCTTTCCGTCGTGCCCCTTGCTCGAATCAGCCCACCACAGCTTTTCAGTGGCCACATCAGAACATGTTCTATAACGAGATCAGTCGACGGTTCAGGCCATAGAGGATCACTTCTTCGTACCGTATGGTACCGTTCCTCTACGAATATCCTATGCATTCATGGGTGAGAAGCCGGTAGTTTCTGCATTTCCTGAAGATACAGACGAGCACTCTTTAGCATAGTGTATATGACCAGTTGCTGCAAGGAGGTAGAAAATATATTGCTATGACCCACATTCCATGGAATGTACCTTCCACAGTGAGTGTGAACGTTTGGTCTGGTGGAGGACATAAATCTTCCATGCTGTCCTGTTGCATAACTGACCGTTTGTATCGACTTACTTCATCACATGAGATTGAAAATTCTACCTGATGAAGTTCATCAATAAGCCATCTCGATCCGAAAACATGGTCCATCTCTAATCCTAAACTGAACAATAGTGGGGTGAGCACAGTTCTCGGCTTCACAGCCTGTAGAATTACTTGGCCTATATTGCTCTGTTTGACACCACGTGAAGGTATCATTTTTTCGCCGAGTGTACGAAGTCATGGTGTCAGAAATTCTATCCCATGTTCCCTATCACCAATTTCTTCAGTTGAGGGATAGGTCTCTCTATTGAATGTTATTTCTCACGCTTCTTCGCGTATAATCCGTGCAATAGCTGTTACAATTCGATTGGCCTCTTGCTCAGAGTGCTCATGCCTTTCGGTGCAGCACTTTTCCTTGATGATGTAATTTGCCATATTACTAAACAAAACAACGTCATTCCTACCCAATGCTTCAGCGAAATAGACATGATCACCATAATGCTCTTTGACTTTCGCATCAGTGTCTTCAGACCAAATACAGCCGCACCACCTGCTAACTCCATCATCATCGCATGAAGATCAACAGTTGTGTGTAATTCTAATTCACAAACATTTTCTGATTTCATACCAAAATCCCATTTCGTCGTCAGCAGGTCGTCCCATGGCCTGTGAGGTCGGTAATGTGCGCATAAACTTCATGTAGCAAAAACGATGATAGACTGCTGTTTCTGAAACTAAATCTATACAACTCTCGAGACGTTATCGCCTCTTCACCACAGAAGTGGCAACCAGTGTTCCAGTCAAATGGATGTGGAGTAGAGGGTCGTAATCGTGTGGGGATGGCGGCACTTCCTGCAACCCGCCCTTGGTTTTCCTGAGGTCAGTGTATCTCTTTCTACAGCCAGCATGAACACGCACTTTGCCCATGGGTGTGGCGTTACTCTTGTTAACCATATACCGATGCAGTTCTTCATCATTTCGAATATCCCTTAAAGGGATTAGTGTTTCAAGACCTTATCTCCTCACATGAATTCGAGGGTCGCATTTCTCGAATTGCAAGCAGATCATGCAGTTATCCGCGTGCATAACACGAGGATGCGCGCTGTCACAGTCACTGCCACTATCAGGATAATCAATTCCACTCATCGTATCAATGATACTGGTTTCGAGTGAATATGACCACAAAATTCGTATAATTGCTTAATTAATTAAACTGAATAAGACCAAATCCCAGAACTTTTTACTTTAAATCAATAAGAATAAATAGCAATATGCCACACTTCGAACTTTCTAATTAGTGGGATGGGATATTAAGGCATATAAAAGCACGTGTATTTTATATTGTCTCAAGAAGAAGAATGAAGTCAAGTCAATATACACTCTATATTGGTATGACTTCGCAGAAATGACGTTTGATTGACTTAATAACGAGTATTCTAAATTTACCCTGAAACAAATATTATTGAAATTATAAACAACCAGATATTCAATTTCAAATTCAAATTAAATCTATCAGGAGATACCTTAATAATGTATCACTAATGGTAATATGATAAATGAGATGATTTTATAGAAGATCGTGAACATAGATTTAAGATATCTATAAAAGTGGTTTGAGAAAAAAAAAACATGCTCAAATTCAAACCAACGCCCAAAATTCTGCCCAAAAGGGATCGATGGGGGTTTTAGTATGTGATTCTGGGTGACGTTACAAATCGGATGACACGAAAAAGACTTAGGTGGGAATTTTGTCCAGGTTAACCCACCAAAACTGACTCCTACGGCTAGAGTACATACAGGTTTATGCTAACCGTAACTGGACTGACGTATATACAGTTGGCTTATCGATCTCCGGGTTCGAAAAGTTGAAATCAGAATTCCCGTTTTGAGCGTTTTCAAACTTGCATTTTTACTGCATGCTCGCACAATTGATATGTGGGAGACGGATATCGATTGTACTTCAACTACATTGTATAACTGGCTATTAAAATTGTGTTTGCATACGGACTTTAAACAGGTGTTTAGGGATGTTCTAGTGGCGTATACCCTAAGCAACAATTCGGAAACTTATGAATGGCCATTTTTTATCCAGCATTGATTCCTATTTAAATGGCTGCCATCACACTTTTTGTACTCAAATGTCCAATTAAATGCGAATCGATTCCCAGTCTATACATTTAACAATATCAAACGGGCAAGGGACACACAGAAGCTACGGCCCGGGTTGGCTTTAAAAAAACAAAAACAGACGCGTGCCACATATTCGCGTTACCCTTGCAGGCGCATGCGTAGTTATCAGTGCGACATATGGGATGTTTCTGAATAATATACAACAAAACCTGATCATAACGGCCACTGTATAGACCCTTGAATGTGTCCAGCAAAAAAAATGCCACGCAGTCATTTGGTTATATGACACTACAACCCCCCCCACCCCACCCCCCCCACACGCCACCTCACCCCCCCCCCCCACACACACACCACTCGCACCCCACCCCTCCCCCACAAACTCCCCACCTAGCACGCCCCCACCCACCCCCAAACCGGCACGACCGCACGCACGCACGCACGCACGCACGCACGCACGCACGCACGCACGCACGCACGCACGCACGCACGCACGCACGCACGCACGCACGCACGCAGGCAGGCAGGCAGGCAGGCAGGCAGGCAGGCAGGCAGGCAGGCACGCACGCACGTACGCACGCACGCACACTCGCTTGCGCACGCAGGCACAACCACAAGTACGCGCAAACCGGCCAGGTAGAATCAGCAGTTTACGCGCAAACGTAGAGGTCATCATAGGTTCACGAATGCTGCGCTATAGGCCTATGTGCACCGTGGAAAATATGTAAATTTATACATTTGCGCAATGCATTATGTTAATAGCTTGTATAACATGTGCATGCTCAATTACCTTGATTATAAATACGAGTACTAGGACAGGTCAACAACAAGTCAATATCGCACAATTGAGGAATCCGATCTGTGCGTAATTCGTACACTTCGCGACGTACTTTTCGATTTTCGTGCCGGGGGCGTCAATTTCATTGCGACGTCAGCTAACGCGCATCGTATTTACTCATAACGTCGGGCACTTGAGTGGCGGTCAATGAAGGCTTCCAGTTTATGCATCAATCATATGGCCGCATAAACAACTACGTGACGTGTATGGTGACGCTATACTCAATTACGTCTTGTAGCTAATTTCGTCACCAACTCTTAATTGATAACGGACTAAGCGTTGTTGTATGAATTGTGTCTTTACTATTTATACAAACATGCTGATAGGCAGCAACATCACCCCAGTCATATAACTGATATCCCGGGGTGATTTAAAATAATCTCTGGTGAATATATGGCAAAGGTTGCTCTTTCATTGGAACGAATAACAGCATAATCAGCAGGAACATTGCGTTAGGTTTCGAGTTAATTCACCTTTCCATTGTATCCATCCATCGCCTGACCTCGTATGACGTCATAATTAGCTCAGTGCGCGTATGATGATGTCACAATCATTACGTCACAAAGGGATGCATATAGACCGTCATCAAATCCCATATAGTTCGATACGTTGTTTGAATTGTATGTCTTTGTAATTCTTTGCTATTTAATAAACATGCTGTTGAATATTTTGAAACGAATTTGACTGGGCGTTGTTGCTGCCTTAGGCAGCAACAGCACCCAGTCAAATTAGTTTCAAAATATTCAACAGCTTACCTGTGTAGTTTTTTGGACATTTCAACTATCTTCAGAGATCAATCGATCCAAACACGCTCGAGGTGTCGGTGGATCTTGGCTAGAGATGGGTGGGGCATAGCTAAGAACCGGAAAGACCCATTACACCATCCGTCAAATGTACTCATTTAGTCGTCTATTATAATATGAAAATATAATTTTGTCTGATATCAAATCTCAGAGTTATAACCCTTATTAGAGAATATTTTAGAAAATATTAAAATTAAAGGTGGATAGATTTATATGATGATGGTAATGGACCTTTCAATTTTAGCTATGCCCCACCCATCTCTATCTAAGCTCCACCCACACATCGCCCGGGTTGGGTTCAATCGATCTCTGACCATAACTTTCCAGAAAACTGTACACGTAAGCTATTGAATATTTGGAACTAATTTGACTGGGCGCTCTTGCTGCCGATGGCAAATTAGTTTCAAAATATGCAACATCATGTTCATTAACTAGTAGAGATATACAATTCGTAGGACGTGTCGGACAATTAAGCGCTAAAGACGGACTATTTTGAATCCTTCATGATATCATAATCATAACGTCATCATACACGTCACATAGCTGATTGTGACATCATATGATGTTATATGATAGATGGGAAAACTTGGACAGGTCCATTGAGTTAACCTTTGCGTTCGGTATAGGAGCTATATGGCAGGTGGCCGAGTCTCTGGAGGTAGAACATCCCAAGTAAATGTGTACATTGAAACCAATAACTGAAGTATTCATTGTGTATATTCTGTGATATTAAAAATTATTGAGGGGAAATCAGGTCACAGTGTATTTTATTAGTAATTGAGTGGCCCGATCTGTCATTCAGGTATCTTACATCATAATCAAATACGTCACATGTTAGCTGACATCACAATAAAAATGACGTAGAGCTCTTCGTCATGAATCTCGAAAAGTCCATCAAGAGTACACATTGTTAAACTAATTTGATCAGGAGTTGTTGCTGCCATAGGCAACATAATCACCGGCTTTCCTGCTCTTTCGGGCCAATCAGGGGTGCGTTGAGGAACAGGAATAATTTCAGTTCGCTATCTATGGACGGTTCTAACAAAACGTCGGTTACAACGCGCGTGAAAAGTGGGCGGAACTTAGCTAGAAATCGATTTTTATATCATAATTTTCCAATTTCAGTTTGTAGATATGGCACGTTTGGTTTATATTGTAATCGTAGCTGCGGTCATTGCTTCTCTGGTGATATCTGTGGCCGTGATGCTGGTGTTTGTCCACGTGGTTGTGATTATGGTTTTACAGGAGAATTCTGTAGTCAAGGTGAGGGAAACACGTGTTGCTAGCACTGGCTTGTCATGGAGAATATGATCTCCGAATCCATGAGTAACACCTTATGAAATGGGCATCTCAAGGCAATCTGTGAGCAAACAGGGAAGGTGTGTTACGTTTTAATCAAGATATCGATAAATCGAGAAGCTTAGATTAAAAATTATATATCCCACCCGGTCCTCAATTCAATATTCCTCAAAATTCCATTTTAATAAGATATTATACTTGCGTCTGCCACACAGGCCTACAAGTCCTCGCAGAGTGAATTTCGTACCCAGTTTTCGTGCATAAAGTTATTGATAATATACTTTTAGCTCATTATCGAACGCATGTGCGTCATAACTCAGCTTTCCAGAGTAGGCTATCTATCTATCAATCTGACGTCATATGACGATATTATCAGCTAAGTGGCGTGTAGTATGACGTCATAATCATTACGCCGTAAATGATTCTATTTGGACAGTCTTTAACACCTGTAGGCCTATGCCCATAGTTTTCTGGAAATTGATAGTCAAAGAGTTCAGCGATCGATCGATCCAAACACAAGCTTAGCTAGAGATGGGAGGAGAATAGCTAAAAATGGAAAGGTCCATTTATATTTGCATTTTCGAGATGGTATAAGCTGTTATTATCGCCATAGCGCCAGTTATTTGTAAACATATGCAAATTAGTAGTAGGTAATCACGGGTTTCAACTCTCGCCGCTACCTTAGCCGGCCCACCCTGCGTAGAGGCTTCCCCAAGTCAACCAGAATCACAAAGGGGTGAGGCGACCTTCAGAGCGGTCACCTCATTCCATCCAGCACCCAGCAGACATACCCCAATACATGACGCAGAAATATATGAATAAAAATAAATAAATATTTAAATAAATATGTAACTATAATCCCACCCTCTCCCAGCCCCCCCCCCCCCCCCGACTGTAGCCATCGTAGCCATCCGAAAATGGAAAGGCAAAAAAAAAATTAATGCCTGATCATGACCTGACAAAACACCAGCTCAAATAACACGCAGTTTCTCCAGACCCTTCTAGTCATATTGATAACCTGATAACACCGTCCCGGATAACAAGCCGACCTTCCACAGGGTTCTCGTCAAGACAGCAGGGCTATGCTTGTAAACAGTGGGAGAGAGCCGTCGACACTTCCCCGCCGCGTGTCGCGCAGCGAGTTCCTGGCCGCTGCCGTGCCCGTCGTCGCCGCCGGTCTCAGAATGGATGCCCCACAACGAAGAGAAGAGAACAGCAGAGGGGAGGATACAACAAACAGCCAGAAAAGACAAGTTCCATAGCTTATATATATATATATAGTTTATATCTTGGTTTGAATCCATCCATCCATTCATCCATTTATCCACCCACCAATCCATCCATCCACCCGTCCATCCTCCCACCCACCCACCAACCCATCCACCCAGCCAACCATACACACATACGTACATAACATATCCATCCATCCACTCACCGTCGGTAATATATATCATAGAAACCAAACAAAACAATTGCTAATTTATGTTCACATTAATATGTTCATATTGTGATCGCTCAGAGCAATTCAATAACAATCCAGAGGTACAATGTTAAATATATCGTATATTATCCTTCAGACAAATCTGACCCACTTATAATCTGCGTTATCGGAGGACCTAAGGTTCTTGCGCAATGATATTGACTCATGTAGGCATATAAATGAGAAACGCACTAGAATAACGGGTACGGTATACTTGCGGCGTTTACGCGAAGATCCAGCAGAATTGATGCACCTCTCCCGCCAGAATACTTAGCACAACCACCACACATCAATCGGCAGCCACCACCAGAACCACAACCTTCACAGCAACCGCCACAACCACCACGCCTACCAATACCACCGCCACCACCATCATCCCCACCACAACCGCCAGCACCGGCGCCAGCACCACCATCACCGGCACCACCACCATGACCACCAGAGCCAATACCAGTTCCACCAGTCCCACCAGTACAACCAGTACCAGCAGCGCCACGGGCATCGTGGCCGCCGCCGCCACGGCCACTGCCACAACAATTACCGGCACCACCGAGCACAAGCACCCTGCAGCCGCCACCACCACCAACACAACAACCGCTACCTGCAAAGCGCTGCTGGCACCACAATCAGTGCCACAACCACCACTACCGCAACCGCCACCATGACTATGAGCACTAGCGCAACAACCACGACCACCACCACGGGCGCCGCCGCCACCACCCACCACCAGCACGATCACCACCACCGCATCATCATCATCATCACTATTGCCACTATCCATCTAGTGCTGGTGGTAATGGGATCACCACCATTATCATCGCCATTATCATCGCCATTGTCAACCTCGCCACCGCTGTCATTACAGCTATCACAACGACCACTATGACCAAAACAACGACCACGCCCAACACAACTATCAGCACCAGAACCACCACCACCACTAGCACCACCACCACCACCACCACCAACACCAACAACAACAACATCAACATCAACATCAACAACAACAACAACAACAATAAAGCCACCAAGGCGCTTCCCCCACAACTATCACCACGACCTTAACCACCATCACAACCACCACCACAACCACCACACACCACCACCACCAGTGAAGGCTATGATGATTTAGGACTGAGATACGTGTAGGATTGCCTCATTCATTGTCTCGTACTGCAGCTACTGCTACGGCAAGTGATACCACTACCAGCATCAATATCACCACCATCAACTCCTCCACCAGCAAAAACCTGCATCACCCCACCACCGCCGCCACCCGCGGCCTGGAGGTGAAGCTAGCTGGGAAGATCAGGCGCCTGTCGAGACAACATATCTGATGTAGCAGCCGAGAATGGGGGTTATCTTCAGGCTTGAGTAGCTTCGTCAGACGCGTGAGGGCCTTCGTCGCGAGCTAGAGGATCTTTGTCAGTGACTTGTGGACTTTTGTCAGGAGCCTGGGGAACTTCGTCAGCAGCTTTAGGAACTGCGACGGGAGTTTTGGGAACTTTGTCAGGAGCCTAGTGAACTTCGTCAGCGGCTTGAGGAACTTCGTCAGGAGCTTGGGGAATTCGTCGGGCGTTTTAGGAACTTCGTCAGGCGCTTGAGGAACGGCGTCAGGAGCTTGATGTACTTCGTCGTGAGCTTGAGGAACTGCGTCAGAAACTTGAGGATCAAGAAGTTGGCCATGGGTCGGTCTTCCCCAGGGGTGCGTTTTTAAATTCAATCGCCACGGCGGCTCTGTCGGATTGCTGGATCTGCATCCATTCTGTGTCCAGCGGCAATGGCTGCCGAGGTGACGGCCAGGGACCCTGTGTCCCGATGCACGGTAGAGAAGAATCAGCGTTTCTCTCCAACTGTTTACATTTAGAGCCTTGCTGTGTTGACGAGAAGCTTGTGGAAGGCCTGCTTGTTATCTTGGAATGTGTTATCAGGTTTTACGTCATCATGCCATTCCCAGTATGATTAGAAGGTTCTGGAGAAACTGCGTGTTATTGGACACGGTGATTTTGTCAGGTCATGATCAGGCATTAATGATGTATTTAGCTTTTCCTTCTGTTGATGGCTGCGAGAGTACTAGGGCTTGGAGAGGGTGGGATTATAGGCGCATACATGTTTTTCTGTGCAATGTATTGTTGTATGCGTGGTAGGATGCTGGATGGGATAAGGGGACTGCTCTGTGCATCATCTCACTCCTTGTTGAG